>WEIS01012400.1:894-18596 GCA_013389965.1 Todus mexicanus
TCATTGCCTCCGTTCTTTTTTAATCTCCTTTTTGTGCTGAGAGCAGCCATCTGTCCTCCTCCAGACAATGATGGAAGCAGCTGTGCATGGTGTGCCATCAGGAACAAAAGCCACTGCTTCATACCAGAGGGCAGCAAGCTGCAGGTCACAGGGAGTTATAAGGATATCAGGGTCAAATGACACCTGTACAGAATAAAACTAGGATTGCACAGCCTTTATGTGTTCATTCACTAGCAGAGAAGAGGGGTCAGTCTTTGTCTGAGTTTTTCTCTAATGGTCATGGGAATGCATATGTGTTTAGAAGGATAGCCACACCATTACTTACCCACAAAGTAATGGAGTAACAAAACCAGCTTCAAGCAGAGGGCAGAGCAGACATGACACAAAACAATTCTTTTGAAGAGAAGATGAAACAACTTGGATACATTCTGGTATTTTATACAAGTTCAAAGTGTGTGATCTCAAGTGGTTTGCGTATCCTATTAACGTGCCCTTATAAAAGTGCAGTGAGCCGTGCTTTTCATGTGCAGTCTGGAGCGCACAGTAGTTCCCTGCCTGCTTTGTGGGGAAAAGGCAGCTGAGCGAGGGCCAAGTGCTACTCAGAAGCTGCATTCAGGAGAAAAAGTTGTTTATGCATTGCGTTACTTTTTCTGCAGGATGAGCTGGAAGGAGCTTGAGTAGGGTATATACTCCACGGGATGAAATTGCCCATTCCTGCAGGTGGCTTTCTCATTTTTCAACAAGTGGTGCTAGTTCTGTCCCAGCTACTCTCTTTCTGTGCTGGGTCCATAAGGAGAACAGCAGCTGATATGAATTTAAGCTGTAGGAACCTTTCTTATATACAAAGGGGGAACATAACACATGGGGTAAAGTTCATGCATAGGATGAAATAAATGATTACAGCTGAGTGCAGAGCCTCCCATCTTTTCTTTACCCCTCACTTTTGTCTGCTCTGTTTCTAAGCAAACACACAGTTTGGAGCCATTAGTGAGAGATATACCAGGGGTCATGCAGCCTTACCACTTCTTCTAGGATGACAGTCCAGGATTTGACCCTTTCTCTCATAAACAGTGTGACACTCCTTGAATCTTGGTAGGTCAAAAGCACCTATTTCACAAATGGGTAAGCTGTAAACACTGTACGCTCCCACCTCAGGGGAACTTACCCTGGGACATGGAGGCATTTGTGGATATACAGCTGAGTTCAGGTCAGCTGTAAGACAGCCATAGCTGGCCCAGCACCAAAACCAGTGATCCCCTCCATGTTACAGTTCCACTTACACACATGGAAAATGATTCCCTATTGCCCTCTTTCTTTTTTTGCCATGTAATTCTAAAAGAGTTCTGAAATAGGAGTTCGCAGTCATAAAGCATAGCATTTTTATAATATTTTATTATATTTATTTAGTTATGTTTTGGTCAAATGCAATGGCTCAGGCTTGTTAAAAAGTATTCTTTCAACCTGAAAGAATGTTCTGTCATGTTCTTGTTTGCTAATTGCCTGCTTTGTGCCCTGGATGGCATGAATAATTCCTTTCACCTTGTGTTGTCTACCCACTTGATGTGTGTTTGCAGGAAGTCACAAGAAACTGCAGTAAAAAAGGTAGAAATATTACTAACGATGGAAAGCACGTTACTACATTTCTAAGTCCTTGTACTTTGTAGCTTGCCTGTAGACATCGTGACTGCTGAGCAGCAGTGTAACTCAGTCACACCGTTTATAAGTTTCAGACTGAAGCTTTGCACACTACTCAGGAACTACAAAAACTAGAGAAAAATCCTGTTTCCTGCTTGATGCTGATAATGGCATTGTCCTCCCTGCAAATTGCTTATCGTCCCCATCTCCCTGGGAGCACTAAATGAAGAGAGTGTCACTCCACTGAGCTACTGAGGATCCATTCATGACCTGTTACTGTCCAGGAACAATTTTATAGAATGTCAGGTTTTTTAGACAAGATGATCACAAATCCATAATTGGCTGGTTCACAAATTATTTGTTCTCTTTCACTTACAAAAATCTCTTCTTTAACCTACATTGAAGTCTCTTGTTTTAAGCTCTCTTGAGCTGGGACAAAACTTCAGACGCTGCTGTTGGTTCCTGAGACTGTCAGAGCATAGTTTACATTCTGGCAGCTCTCTCGGCATTGCTTTACAGCCCCTCCAGAGATCAGCTGGCTCTGCCGAGCGGTTAGTGGTTCCAAACACAAATGCCATTGCTGTCTGAGCCTGTAGTTTCTGGGAAACTTTCCTGAAGCCCATTTTTCTCCATGTTTTGTCATAATCCCAGAAGGGGCAGATTTTTGCTGCTCTATATGAACAGAAGCTCTGACTGTTGTCCGTAAGATTCAGCCTAAAGCATATGCTGCAAGGCTGAGTTGGTCTCACTTTGAGAGAACTTTATTCCTACTGGCATATAGTTTCAGAATTCAAAGTGAGAAACAGAAGAACCACCTATATTTTAATTTTTTGTATTGTACTTATTTTTGTTAAATTTTACTGTGTACTTAGCAGATAGTTGGTTACTGTATTACTTTGAGATAACTTCTGGTGTAGTAGAGTTTCAGACACAGAAATCAGAATTATCCCAAAAGTGAGGATGTGGGTGTTTGTGTCCAATGATATGTATGCGTTTGAGTGTGTAATGAGGCACATGGTCAAACATACAGGCCTTATATCCCCTAGATATACAACATAGTAGCTATATAGCACCAAGATTTATTACCAAGCTCATTCATTTGATCTCCTGACATTAAATTTAATGCTGTCTCACAAGACATGGTCCTCATTTTAACCCTGTGTGGCACCCAACCAGCTCCTTCAATGCACAAGGAGTTATGGCTAATGACACTCCACACAAGCAAGCCACAGGACCCCGAGGGCAGGACTGCTGCGCGTGCAGTGCCTTTAGCCCCTTTCTCACCTTGTCAAGGGCACTGCACCACACTCACATGCATCACCTATCTCAGAGGGTATGTTCTTGCCTTCCTCTCTCTCCCCAGACCGAGAAGTAAGCACATTAACTTCTCCACTTCATTGTGGTAGCTCAGCAGGTTTGGCTCTAGTTCAAGCTCTGCAGTCTCCTTGCAGGGTAATGATGTTTTTAATCAATGGCAAGCTGGCTTTCCTAAACAAAATGCTGTTTCTTCAGAAAGCAAGAGCTTCATAGCAAAAACGTGAAAAGATGAACGGATCATTTACATGAAGCGCTTACGTAGTGCTGAGCCATTGTCCACTGGGGGTCTGGATAAAAAACTATTATAATGTTTAGGATATTTTTTAAAGCTCTGTCTCCTGATTAATAGTCCCGTATCTTACAGAGAGCATGAGTCACTTCCCTCTTAATTCAGAGAGGCCATTGTATATCACATTAAGTTCATTATGTTGCTAGGCTATTTCCTCTGTGGGGGAAATGTCAAAAAAATGGTTACCTATATAGTCAGCATCAGAAATTTATATTAATTACAGACTGATTCTTCTGTCTTTACATTTGAAAAAGTTCATCTAGTGAACCCAGATAAACCTGTAAAGGCACATGCAGCTATGTAACAAATGGTGTAGTAAATTAGGTATTCCATGTTTCCAGAGCATGAGTCTTAGCCAGGTCTAAAGTATGAAAAGTATTGATAACCAAAACAAAGTACAGTTATTATTCTATTTATTGTTCTATAATTACCTATAGATATGGTTAAGACTGATAAAATAAATGATTCCTTATTTAATTTATTCTAAAATTTAATAGATCATAGAAAACCAGGAGTAGAGGAGAGTTCATCAAGAGATTAATCTTACCTAATTTTGAATATCTTAAAGTAAGCTATCTGATCCCACCTGAGTCATCTGATTTCTTTATATAATTCATAAATGAGCAGTAATCACCCATTTTTATCTTGATCTGTCATAGAAGAGGATGAATCATTGTCTGGAGTTTTCTAGTTTCTCCTTTGGTTGTAAAGAGTGACCAGATTACTGTTTTAGATTAGACACCTGCCAGCCAGCCAGCCAGCCAGCCAGCCATCCATCCGCCCTTTCTTTAAATGTCTGTTTATTAGTTTTGTTGTGAACAAAAACCAACATCATTGACAGAATAATGGAATCACTGCCATTTTTTTTACAAATACTGGAATAAGTACTATGTTTGAATTTTGGTTTGACTACAGACCAGATGTTATACACTTCACTTTATATGTGTGGTAACAGTACTCATTCATGTGTGTTGCACACACAGTGCACATACATTGTATATCTCCACAGAGAGAACAAGAAGTAATTCAGAAATAAATTCAGTGCTGTTTCCCTGAGAAAGCCTTATTTGCAGATGAAGTGGCTCCTGCCAGCCCCACCATGTGGAACCCTGGTGCTTCCCTTCCCTTGTGGCAGCAGCAATGGCAGCGGTGTCCAGTTCTGCTCTCATCTGCCCTGCTGAGCCCCTACACCACTGCTCTTCCATCCCTCTGCTACTGTTTGAGTCATGAATATTAAGCACAGAGGAGAGGCTTATGAACTTGGCCAGGAAATCGTCATTAATAACCTTGACAGGTATGGAGATAGATTGGGAAGGATAAAGGAGAGAGTGGGAGGAAAGGAAGTGGAGGCAATAAATAGTCCAGACCTGCTGTTACCATGTTAATCTCTACAGGGTTATTCAGGGGAATTGCTGAATTAGTTCATCCTATACCTAGAGCCTTTCCTTATTTCTGGACTATTTCTTCCTTGATACCAATAATATATTTGTAATACAATGCATATTTACTATAGTTTGCAAAAACAAGAAGTCAAAATACTATTTCAGATATATTAAATACAACAGTAGACATGAAATTCACAGTTTAACACATTAAATGATACGATTGCCTGACAACATAACAGGTTTTAGTCCACCCATTATTTTTTTTTTAATTAGAGGTGATGATGTAGTTGCATACCACTTGATGTAGCCTCCAGTCATTGTTCCAAAATACACAATAATACTCTATAAGAGGCTTACAGCAACTATTATTTTTAATAATATTCTCACTAGTGCCTTCTTGATTCTACAGCATTTCACCTTTGGCTGATGTATTGTTTGGTTCACTGCGTTGTTTTGAGAAAAATAATCATGATGTGTACAGAAAAACCTATTTGAGAAGGATTTAGAAAGAGGATCTGAAGTTTAAGGGAGATTATATTTCCATTTGCTGTAGGTAAATTGTATCTACATGGGAGAGGATCGCATACCCTTTCAGAAAGAAGTGCATGTAAATGACAACTTGTCACTGTGATGCTGATAAACAGTCAACCACATTAATTTAGGAGAGGTGTAAAGGTTAAAATTGTAATAATTTTAACTTCAGAGAATTTACTGGAGGAGTCCTCCTAAATGAGCAGTTCCTTTTGCTCCAAAGTGGGTTATCCTCAAAGGACAGGTGATATTGGTGGTAATGGAAGCATACCCAGGCTTTCCAGAATAGGAGCCCGCTGTAGATAATCTGCTGCTATAAACACTTCCAGCATATTATTGACAGCACCTCAGATTCATCATTGTCAGAGGGACTGGTTGTTAAAAAAAGAGAGTTGAAACTCTGAGGAGTAAAAACCAAAACTATAGATATATCTTAATCCTTAAAAAAAAAAAAAAAAAAGTGGCACTTTTTTTTTTTTTAATGGTAATGTTCAGTTTACTGAGCTCCACCTCACCTGAAAGGATTTTTTTTCTGGAAATGACTTGGGCTTTCAGTGGCACCCTTGAGGAGTGTAGGTGGACCAGGGTTCAGGAGCAGCTCTCAGTGATTGCAGTTGGAGCTCTGTTGAATAGAGAAGGGTTATAGCCAATTAATGCTAATCATTTTTGTCTACTTTTGATTGCCTGCGAGCAGTTGTGTTCACCCCAAAAGCAAACCAGGGAGAAGCAGCAGCCTGGGTTCTGTGCAGTCTGACTCCTTTCCTAATTCTAAGCTTTGTGTTGCGGAGCTTCCCAGCCCTGCTCATCTCTGCAGTATCTGTTCACCTAACTGAGGTCAAGAGCCTTCCTGCCAAAGGGAGGGTTTCTTAGGAAAGTGGGTTTTGCAAAATCAGGTTGGCAAACGCCACTCTGCAGGCATCATGCTCTGCTTCACATTCAGAATGTTTTCTCCTTGGAGCTTGTTTCCTCCCACTGTTCCCTGGTGCCATGGCAGTGGGAGGCACGGGCTGGTGGCAAAGGCCTTTGGCTGACTGGCCTTCTTCATTGTTTCCCCTCTGTGCCCTGTGTTTTGCTAAGAGCACATTTAGACCACTGCATACCTTGCCGGCTTTTCTGGTGTTGTCTCCTGAGCACATCGTGGGAAGAGCTCCGTGGGAGAAAACTAGGAAAAATTCAATAGCTGTGAGATTCCTGCACCGTGTGTCATCTCCACAGCGTGTTTGCAATTGAGCAAACATAATCTGTCTGGCAGATTACCGAGTATGCCA
Source organism: Todus mexicanus (assembly GCA_013389965.1). Lineage (NCBI taxonomy): Eukaryota > Metazoa > Chordata > Aves > Coraciiformes > Todidae > Todus > Todus mexicanus. The sequence continues at coordinate 7,320 of WEIS01012400.1, forward strand.
TGCCTGCAAGGAAACAGGCCTCGCTTTGACCTATGACTGTATCTATGTGCAGTGTTAAGCGTCTCTAGTTAGAGATCAGTCATGGATTTGTCACAATTCCTCATCATGAAGCAACCTCACTTTTGCTTGCGGTGTCCTCCAAGAAGATATGCGCGTGCCTCTCCTCTGCCTCCACAGTTGTGCCCTTTGGCAGGTAGAGCGAAGAGCCAAAGTCCTGCCACTCAATAGCCCCACCCTGCCAGGCACTAGGGGCATGGTGGCAACTGGAGAGGAGCTGTCGCTCCCACAGCATCTCTTCCCACCACACTGGAGCTGGCACAAAGGAGCTGGATGGCATGCGGAGTTCCCCCACCACTTGCTTCCAGAGAGTCCTCAGTGCTGCCCACACGACTGCAACAGAAATCATGCCACATGTACAAAACTGGAAGCTTTTCACACTACAATTTGTTCTTTCCTACCCCTGAGGCCTTTGTTAGCAAACAAGACGCCAGTGTTTGAGGGGAGAGACAATGGTGTGGTTGAGCTCACTCTGCAAAGGCACGCTGGAAATGGCGCGACAGCTGAGTCCCCCTCTTCCCCCTCCTCCCTTTTAGTTTTATTTTTCTGGTTCAGTGACATTTATTTTGCTCTAAGTGCCCAGTTTGCTATACAGTACATGTGTTTTGCAGAGAGACTAGTGAAGTAAAGTCATATGTGAGGCAGAAATCCTTTGGTCAGAAAACACAGACAACCCGAATATGCCTTTCAGCCTTCACTAGCTTAGACGTTTGGTGACAACCAGCAATAATATTTTAGCTGCTGGCATTCTCCTACTTAGCTGCAGGCTAGCACGCTAACTTGATCAAGAGATGCTCCTTAAATGAGTTGACAACATGTACAGTAAATTTTGTATTAAGAAAAATAAAATGGATAAAAGGGCAGTCTTTTGGGGGTTGAAAACTGTGGTATCAGTATGTTGGAGCTGGCTGCTGCTGAGAATTTGTTGCTGCTGCTGTTTGCATTATATTTAGAGAGAGAGGGCAGAGGCTATATATGTGGTCCAGCTCATCTCAGTTCTACAGCACCATTTTAGACACCAAACCTGGTAGGGCTTTATATGATTAAGCTCCTTAAGAGGATGCACTCACTGTCGGCCTTCTGTACACATCCTGTGTTTGCAAGGGATCCCATTAAACAACTGTCTAAACAGGCCCCAAGCAAGGCAGAAAAAGTAACCCAAGGGATAAATAATTTTTTTTTATGATAAACAGTAAATACTGATTTGCCTTAGTCATATGAGCTGGTTTGGCTGGGTTGTCCTCCTCCTGTTAATGCTTCTGTGCAAACACTCAGAGTTTCCATTAAATATGTACGTCTGATCCCAGGATGACACACTGATATTCCAAAAATAGTCTAATAAATAGGAATTCCAAGATGTGTCATCATAAGTCTGCAGCTTGAGTATGAAATCTGCCATGTTATGTAAAAAATATTGGTTATATAATGGGATTTTTATCAGTCTAGTGACATAAATACAAATACTAGCACATTATTAGGAAGCCGACCTCTCTCTGACTTTGGATCTGTTACACTGGAAGTCAGGGAGAAAGTAGCTTCTGTATGTATGGGGATTTAGATGCTGTAGCTTCAGACGTGTCTTAACAATTCAGAGCTAATTTGGGGGATTCATTCCAGATAAATGTAAATACATTTAAAATGGTACTGAGGAAAGAAACAGGAGTGTCATAAGAACTTCAGGTTGCTCCAAAGTTTCCATCTTGATGGCCCAAACTGAAGCCATTGCTGCTGATGGGGTCTGAGATGTCCTGAAAATGAGTACTCCTCATTTGTTGAAACACATTGAGAGAGCTGGGCAGCTATAGCCTGACTTTATCTGCTAGAGAGCAGATAAAGGTCCTGAGCTGGCAGAAATAAGGACTTACTAGCAGGAGGACATATGGAAGAGCAGCAGGGATTTCCTCCAGGCAGAGCAATGTTCATACATGCCTCACAGACGGTTGTCGCCGCTGGTCAGGTAACAGTGCCAAGCCCTGGGGAAAGGCTGGGTGGGCAGTGACTGCTTGGGGAGCACTGGGGTTGTGTAAGAATCCTCCCTCCTGGGGAGTAGAAACATTGGACTGTGGGAGAACATAAAAAGAGGTGTTGTGAGTTACCTGAAAAAGAAAGGAATTAAGTATGCTATACATAGAAGTAAGTGCATCGTTTTATAACTGAAGCTGTTTTTGCAGGTTGCACAGCTTCTTGAAAACCCTAAGTAGGGCACTATCGGAAATTACATGGCCTGATGTTACTGAGGCCGACCATCTGTCCCCAGGGGCTTTCAAACCAGGAAAGCATTGCTTTTACTAAGAGCAGGCAGTCTATATGGTGGAGGATTTAGTAAGTGAGTTAGGTGAACCTTCTGTCTTTTCAGCCTAAGGTAAAAGCAGATGGAAAAAATAGAGGCAAGTTCAACTTCACAAGTTAACATAAGTGAATTAAGTACTTTAATTTCACATATTTTCTGGATAAGCTGAAGTGGGGCAGACTGTAAAAGGCTGATATGCACTTTAGTGTCTCTAGTTCAAAGAGGCAGTTTTCCCAGTAGTGCTGGTAACCCCTCAGTTTGCTCTGTCGCAGCATCATGAGTGTTAGACACACCTTAGAGAATTAAATCTCACCATGCTCTGCCAAGCAGGTAACTCCTGCCCTCCTCTTATGGGTGAGGAATGGGCATACTCACTAAGGGAGCAGAGAGGGAAGCTGGAGGAAGGGAAGCTGGTGGGGAGGAGGCACTGAAGGGGCTTCCCAGGGGATGCTCAGTGTCACACACCTTCTGTGTCCTGGGACAGAGAACAGCCTGCCTGTAAAGAAGTGAATCAGGTGCCCGAAGTAACACTGCACGCTAGTCAGGGTCCAGATCCCTTCTGTCCCAGGACTTAAAATAGAAATCAGTTCCCCCTCCCAAATGTATAGAAGCATGTAACCAGAGCAAAGGATGACTGCTCTTGCTACCTTGTAGACCCTGTTCTGCAAACAGGGCTGTGCACATGGGCTTTCTACATCCATGTGAGTCTCCCCTGCTGCCTTCACTTGTGTGCTACTCAGGGCTCGGGGGTTTCCTACCTGTATTGCCCCAGCCAGGCTTTCAACTTTCCCTGACAGGGAGAGAGCTCCGTGCTACCTAGTGCACACGGATGAAATGCTCTACTTTAAAACATGTCATGAAAGTGCTATTAATACTTGGAGTGCTGCAGGATTCTTTCTCCTTGTACAGGATATGAAAAAAAAAAAAAAGAAAGAGAGAGATTTTTAGCCCTGTAAGATTAAACAATCATCATGGTTTAAGGACTTAATCTGCTGGCATGCAGACTGCTGGCTTGATAAGTCTCCGAATCTGAATGTAATTGGATGCAGCATCGGATTCAGTTGTGTGGGCTTTCCGAGGGCTTTTCATTTGTTTGTTCATTTTTACAACACTGCGGAGTTGCAGTGATCTGTCCCTGGAAATGCCTTTGGGTGTGAAGCTGTAACACTGTTCCCCCCGGGCCGGTATTTCGGCAGCACCTAGCTGGAGACCACTGCTCAGGGAGGGTAGGGGGGGAAGGTTGCTCAGTGTATGAATTCGAGCTATTGTTTGAGGCACACATCTGCCTTAAGAAATCGCACGGCACAGGCCGTTACTTATTCAGATGCAGAAGCTCCTTCCGTCCCACAAGACGGCCCATTCAAGTCACATGCCAGAGGTCTCAGCAGAATGGGCTGCAGCTGCTTCAAATCTGCTGTCTAACATCAGAAGCAGTTGGACGAACTGTACTGTACTGACTACAGTCAGGCTCCCCGGTGCTGAGGAAGACAGGGAAAAGATTTGGGATCCCACTGCTATGTTTTCAGAGGATCTGTGGCTGGAAAATGAGAAAAACTGTGCTGTTGTTCACAAGTCGAAACGAGGAAGGAAGCGGCAAGAGCTCCTGGCCGTGGCTCTGGGGGTGAAGGTGGGAGTCAAGGGGGCACTTTTGTGGCAACCTCTGAAACTCTTTGCCTATTCACAGATCACCTCCTTGGTGAGAAGAGCAGCCTTAACTCAAAACGACAACCACTTCAACTATGAAAAAGCACACAATTTTAAGGTAAGCACAACTTTCTATTATTTTCAGCTAAAAAGTTCTGTTTAGATGCCTCACATTTTATTTTTTTGCTGTGGTGGGGGTTTCATGCACCCATCTATACTAGCTCTGAGAAAAGTGTTGAAAAAAGCAAATATTTTTCTACTTAAAGCTTGCTTGACTGCATTATTAATATGCTTTTATATAGGCACTTAATCCAAATGATGGTTTTGCTACTCATTACACTACTTCACTGGTATTTTAGCTGCATTTGCCCAGATTCGGTTTTCTCTTTTGTTCAGCAACAAAGTACTTTATATTGATTGTCTTTATCTTAAAGTGTATCCATTTTTAAATGAGAAAAAGGTTCCTTTTCAAAATAGAGCTATTCTTAGGAGCCAGTAGCATTCTACCAGCAAACATTTTGGACCATTTCTGGTTTTAGAAGAAGTTGAGGGAGTTGGGATGCTCCCTAACAATAAAGCAGAGCACAGCGGTGGTATTCTCTCTTAGCTTTTGTTCCACCACCATATGCTAAGGAAATGCTCTCGGAGTCCCACTGAGTTATAGGATCTAAGCTTGTGTTTGCTTGACAAACTAAACCAAATAGCTGGACAAACACGGGGATGTTTAAATGGATCATCTTTTTGCTCTTTTATACATACAAAATCAAATTCTTAGGGCTTTTTTCTCCAAGTGCTGTGTCTGGCAGGGAAGTGACTCAGCTTTGGAAACAGACCTTCCAGGCAGCTTGTACTAAAACGTTTTGCCAAAAGGACTGTGCTGGTTTCAGAGTACGCCAGCCAGTTACCGTATCTAATGCTGTCAAATTGCGGTTTGATGCTTATCGGGATGGATACAGAGAGAATAAGAGGTAGTAACAAGACAAGAAAGGAAGGCATCTCAGCTTTGAAAACTCAGTTTACTTACTGCTCCTTGAGGATGCTGATCTGGGTCACTGTCAGAATAGTTCAACTCATTAGCAGAAAGAGAATTTTATGATACTCATCTTGGGTCTGTCAAAAAAAAGGAGAAGCACTAATTAAAATGGTTTCACTGATTTCCTGCTTTAGCGAAAAAGCTTCACTTCTTATTTTTCTACATATTCTGCCATGCACACATTGTTCTCCGCTGCGGTGCTTCTGCTGTAGTTGGTAAATCAATAATTTAATATCAGTGAGCAAAGCAAATAATAACATCCCTCTTCTCATTCCTCCTCCTTGACCCAGTCTGCAGAAAAGTCAATATTTATCTCACTGATTGGCACTAAAGGAAATAGGGAAAATGCTCTGTGTTTTCTTGCTTCATTGAACCAGCTTTCATTCTTTATGAGTTTTGCCCTCATTATCATTTTAATATCAAAACTATTTTAGTGTAACTAGAAAATATTTTCTCATGACTGCAACTTTTTTCCACTTTGACCCATGCATTCTTTCCTCTTCAAAATTCCCCTTGTTTTGGCATTGATTTATAATTGGACGTGTGCCCAGTTAACTTAGCATTTGCACAATCTAGCTGTTGTACAGTCTCTGTTCCTTTCTGTTTCAAAAGAGTCATAGTTTAACTGGAAAATCACATGATTAAAATATCTATGCATTCAGAAGCTTGGCAGCAGAAAGTTATTGTTTTATCCTAATATAGGCAATTAAAAACTCAGGGAAGAAACATTAAAAGAAGTAAATTGTCCAGAAAGGCCACTCAAAAGTGTTGCATATACTTAATGAACAAATATGTTCCCTATGCAAATACAGTTAGTTTTCCAAAGGAGTATATTAAAACATGTTTGGTTGAACAAAAGCCATGGATGGAATGCTTAGAATAGAATGTTTAGATTTAAAAGATGGGTAAATTAAAGTCCAGTATCTTTAATATATTCCATATTCATTACAGAAAGGGGTTAAGAAATTATTTAAAAGAAAAGAATGGTTTTATGAGTCTTCGGGCAAAATTGTTAATGCCTTTTGAGAACACTCAGGCAATGATGATACGGGATTTATCTGAAGGAGAACACTATTTTGCAGACATTCAAAAAGTTGTCTCCCATTTTTAGGTGAGTATTGAATCTTTCATCTCAGTTCAGAGGGACAGAGGTTGCATGTCACAGTGTCCATCATAATCCTGTCATAGGTAATTCTTCATGAACAGACACTCCTTAGCTCTTTCCCTTTAGCCATGAAGAACCTCAGAAATGAAGGGCACATTTTTAAGGAAGTTGATGAGATTTTTGTAGATTTTACACTAAAGATCTTATCTACTAGAAGAGATAAGGAACAAAGAGAAGAAATAGACTCAAGGCACAAATTCAGAGCAAGGGTGGATCTTCCTCTGTGCTTTCCAAGCAGATATGAAAAATAACAAGAAATGCTGGGGTTTGGAGAGAGAGTTACAGGTTATGCCATTCTGAGCATCTATGCTTTCTCCTTCTGCCTGTCTTCCAAATTTCAAGGCGTTCAAGGGAAACAAACAAAAAAAGATTTAGAATCCGGACTGATTTGTTAAGCTGAGTTCAGCCTGAGCACACAATGCAGTCACATGGATTTAGGTTTGGAGCTGGCGTCTGTCTGGCGGGACAGCTTTGCATAAGCCAGTGTAGACATACTGTAATTCAAGAAAGCGAATAAATCTCTGAAGCCCTGTTTAGAAAAACACAGAGGTTTTTCTATAACTCTGTGGGTGTCAGCCTAACTGGATTGCAAAGTTCTCTTGCACCTTGTTACAGTTCAGGTAAAGGTTAGGCTTTTTGGGATGTGCTTTACCTGCCAGCTTCAGTGGGGTCCCAGCTGGTGGTGAGGTCACCTCATGCCTAAGGGAAGCAGCGTGGAGCCTGGGGATGCTCCACACATTTTGTTCTAGGCTGGGAAACGATGAGAGGGCTTCTGTTCTGCTTTAAGTGAGCGAATTCAGCAGAATATTGTCCATTTACCACAATATTGTGGCTGTTTGCCACTCTAGCATGGGCAAATCCTGTGTGCAGGCGGGCTAGTGTTGTAGAGGCAGCTGATTACTGACAAGTCTGCTGGGAGGAAGGAGGCTCTGGGATAAATTTCTCCTTGTGTTAATCACTGCAGACAAACACTGCTTCTGGGAGACAAAGCCTTTGGGGGAGGCATTTTTTTACAGACATCATGAAGATTATGTATATGTATTTAAACAAAACTAGCGGCAGACTCAGCTTTTCTTCTCTGCAAATGACTCAGGTTCAGCAAGAGTCCACAGGAGAGTACAAATCTGCCTGTATCCAGGCAAAAGACTGTAAAATCTCTTACTTTCTTCAGATGCAAATAGAAGAGTCTTCAAACCAGTCAGATAAGCAACAAGACTATCTCAGAAACAGCACACTATAATGCCAGTAAAAAGCATGCATTTCAATTCAAGGGAATTTTTAGTTTGTTTCTGCAATACTGCTTAAGGGATTATTTTGGTTTGCCACTGTATTGGCACTCCTTAACTTTGGTCTTAGTTTCTCCCTCTGTGAACACGACTCAGACGACAGACTAATGCTGCAGGAGATAGCAGTGGGGGAATTCTGCCATTGCGAAGCAAGCGCACCGGAAGGCTGAAGGGTGAAGGTGAGAGTACAGGAAGGCAATAAAAAGAGACATGTAGTCCAGTATTGGGTGAGATTATCTAGCAGAAAAGAGAGGATGAATGTAAGAAACAACTTGTAATGAAGGATGTTATAAGAGTTAGACATTGTGGAAAGCAGATGAAAGACTGAACAAGAAAAGTACAGTGTACAGTTTGAAACATCATGGCTTTGGCTTATGTGAAGAAATGCTTCCCTGTAAATTCCTCTTAAAAGTGGGAATTATGTGCCAACTGTAGTCCAAGCAGCCTGAGCCCGTGCCATGTGTACAGAGAGAGGTCTGCCGAGACTGCAGGATGGGATATGGACCAGTAACAAATAGATCTTGATCATATTTCCAAAAATCTAAGCCCAGGCCATTTGTAATGATCTGGTTAGAAAGGATGGGGAAAAACTTAAAAGCCCATCTCAAGAACCTAAGACCTACTGTTACCTCTCCTTGTTTAAAACAGATGAGGCCAATCTTGCAGGCAAAATTCCCATTTACTGTTCAAAAGCATTGTGTGAGAGCTTTGGGCTGCATTCAAATGTTGTGTTCATAAGAACAGGCTTCCTTCGTTATTTCTTTATAATTAACAGCAAGCCGCGAGAGACTTAGTTAAAAACTGCATCTGAAGAGATTTTTTTCAACCTTCATCTAGAAGCTTTTGAAGATCTTCCTTTTTCAGTCAGAGACAGCAAGTATTTCCCTGTTTCAGCTTGGCCAGAAACCACCAAGACTTGCTTTTCTCAGGGCATTTCAGCTGGGAACTTGCCATTTGAGTTAGAATGCAGATCCATGAAAAACTGAAGTGAATGAACAAAGAAAGCCAAACCTTTGAGGGCCACTAAGCTGCAGGGAACAAGAGAAGGGTGTGCAGTCAGCACTTCTCAGATGGAGCCCTCAGTCAACATTGGTGGCTGTTTCCCATTAATGGCAGGAGAGATCAAGGAATAATCAGCAACCATTTTCTAAATTGTGGCATTTTCTAAATATGCCACAGCAAAATCAGCTGAAATAAATTTTATGTAAAGTGAGCAAGTAGGCCCCAAATATCCTAGCAACTGTGATGGACTTTAAATGTGAAATGGAGGGGTTTTTAAAATCCTGAATGAGCTTTCAGTCACTTCTCATGATGTTAGCTTTTGTAAACCACTGCAAAGCAGAAAACATAGTTTTCTTTCTTCCCACAGCAGATGATTTTCACCCACAATTAAATGCAGGTGCAGACTTACTAATTATGTGGTTATCGATCTAAAAAAGATGCAGGCATAATGGTTTGTATCCATAGTTTTGTACCCAGTGAAGGTCTCATAGGGGATATGTCTGAAACCTAGGTCACCAGCTGATGTTAGGTACGGTGATTTACCTTCCCTAAAAACGTCTGAAATTCATGTTACCCACCCTACAAATCAAAACAGAATAAATGAGAAAGAAGTATGTGTCAATATCTATCAATCTATCTATCTATCTATCTATCTATCTATCTATCTATCTATCTCAAACTTTATTGCAAAGTTTTGTTTTCCAGAGATACATATTTTTCTGAGAGGCAGAATATAATTTCAAAAAATAATTATGACCAGTCAGACATTCCAGTTTTGACGGGCTTGTTTAGGTGTGATTCTGCAAAGTGGGGAGAAAACATTAACAAGCCAAATGCTTGGCTTAAAACTTCACCAAGTTTATTTCAAAAGGGCAACGACCATTATTTTACTCTATGAAAAGTAAAGAGCAGCTTTCCCTGTCCCAGGGGGTGGAAGTAGCCTTTCAGCCATTCACTCAACAGGCAAAAAAGAGCAGGGAGAAGGAAAAGAAAGCATTAGCAGCCAGAGTGTGCATGATTTATGTTTTGTTAACCTCAATTAAGTCTCTGGGCAGAACTAGCTCATACCATGTCCATTCACACAGGCGCAGACCTCACTATTTACTCTTCAATGAAAATGAAATGCTTACTTTACTAGAACAGACACCTTAAATAGAAAGGTTTTCTGCCACAGCCTTTGGAAAAGCGGTGAAGGAAGCAGCAGTGGTGTGCAAAACCCGGCTGCGGAGCTGTGGGCTCTGTCAGCACACAGATTGTTTTATTCCTCCTTATTTACTGATGTGTGGACTGTAGCAAAATTAAGTTTGATCTACTGAAAAAGAGCGTACTGACATATTTCCCCTATGTGAGTTTAGTTTAGGTACCAGAGAGGGGAAGGGTGTTGTTTGCTTTATCACCGCTTAATTCCTGTGTGCAAAAGCAGGTAATTACTCAGCCCCTGCCTGGAGTGACTGTACAAATCATCCATCCGTGATACAAATTTACAGCAGTCTTCTTGAGTTTTGTTCATTGTTGTTGCATAGAAATGCACATGTAACGCCATAGTCATAGTCCATTCAAACTCAATGCTCTTAGAATATGGGTCTCACACTAGATCTGTGGTCACACACGGCTATGGGAAACAAAAACGTGGTGTATTCGAAGGGACTTTCTGTCACTGCACTTCTCCTACTTTCAAGTGATCTGTTGAAGAGCATTTGAATGTCTGGCACATTACTGCTTTGTTTGAACTAGTCAAATAAAAGCACTGGCTACATCTCCTTGAATTATTAGGTTTACCTTTTCTCTTTTGGCTAGTGAACCTGGTTTCCTCCCCTCCACTATAGCTAAAATGTCAGCTAGCAAAAATTATTTGGTTTTGGTGTTGTAGATAGCATGGTTCTCTGTTATGTTAAGCCTATTGAAAGATAAACTTCAAGATCAAAGCAAATTTCTGTCCCCATGGTTTATTTCGTCTAGACTTTGGAAAGATGTGGGCACTGTGTGCAAAAAATTTACTCCTACTGACTCTTCTGTTGTTTATCTATTTCAGTTGTTCCATCTGTCAGACCATCTGCCTCCCAATGACCCCATTTCTTTTTTTCCCCCTCCCCCCCATTTGTATTACAGGTCCATACATTTCGAGGTCCGCACTGGTGTGAATACTGCGCCAACTTCATGTGGGGTCTCATCGCTCAGGGAGTGAGGTGTTCAGGTAATCCTTCAAAGCTTTCTGTCATTTTCTTGAAATGCTGAGACATCTCTCCCCTCCCAGCCTGCGCTCCCTGCAGGAGGTGGGGATAGGGATTACTTTACAGAACAAGGCAAGAAATCCTCCTGTGCATGTTACAGCCTTGTCATTTTGCCCATTAGCTGGTTTAGAAATGAAGCCACCAGCCCTTGCTCACTGAGGGTGACATCCTTTTGGTAGTCCTTTGGTCATGTCTGTGCCTTGCTGTATACATTGAGAATTGACCTTTATGGTTAAGTTATCCCTGAATGCTTTTATGTCTTAAGAAACAAGCCCTGAAAGGCTTCAAAACTTGTCTTTTTGCCACCAATTGCTGAGAAGTGCCCTTGTCTGAAAGAAAGACTGACACCTGTTTCCTATAAAAATACCATGTGTTGCTGCAAGTCTGAAATATCCCACCTCGAGGGAAAGCAAAAAATAAGACCTTTGTTTCCTAGAAGGATTTGTTTTCTGGTGCCTCTGTAACTGTATTAGCATTTTAATAGGACTTTAATTATTTTAAATTTGTTCTTTAGTGAAAAATAATTATCTTGGGAAAATGCAATAATCATCACAGAATCACAGAATGTT
>WEIS01012409.1:880-11308 GCA_013389965.1 Todus mexicanus
TAGGGAAGAGCCTCACATGTATTAGTGATGGGTTGTGATTTGAGTGTTACTGTACAGAAGCAAGATCTTAAAGCTGTTTCAGATGGCTTTGTGATCAGTGCTTTGTGACTGTGAAAAAGGGAAACGTGATATTACAAATGATATGAGGAAGTCTAGAGAATTGAACAGAAAACAATTACACCATTGTGTAAGTTCAGTCATGTTCTCGCATTGAGTACTGTGTGCGCTTCTGATCTCATTTCACCAAAAGTATGTTGGAAATGAAGGTGCTTCAGAAAAGGGNGTTTTTTTAGTATATTAAGGAAAACTCTCATGATAGGCTCATTGAAAGTGTTAGGTCATATGGACAGACAGCAAAAAGTGTCCTAAAGAAGTGTAGCGTATCTGCATGGAGTTCTAGCATGCCTACAGACTATTGTTTTAGTGACAGCTGATCAGCTGATCAGCTATGTTGAAACAGATGGCATTTTTTTCCATCTTACCACTTTGAGGCTAGGACTGATCTGTTTAGTAGCTAGATTGAAAAAAATAGGAGTAAGCTGTGAAACATTCACTTGTTAGGAAGGAGTACTTTTTCATGTTCCTTCATCTGTTTCTGTAGGAACTGCGTGTCATTCCCTGCACTCACCGATTTCACAAGAAGTGTGTGGATCCTTGGCTACTACAGCATCACACCTGCCCTCACTGCCGCCATAACATCATAGGTAAGCGGTACTGTACAGATGCTCTATCGTGCCATCCGTTTTGGGCTTAGAAGATGAAGCAGAAATTGTGCTTGTTTGTAAATCTCCATAGAGATCATAGACTATTGTAACACAACCCCAGAAATACAGTTAGGACTAAGTTATTTCAAAATGACTACATAGCCTGAAATAGCAGGTTGCACTCCTGTTTTTCACTCGTTCTGGGTCTGATGACCAGCAGAGGGCAGCGTTGGTCAGCTTCTGAATGGAAGGAGGGCAAATAGGTACGATGATAGATTGCTGTATTTTCTCTTGGTAATTATAAAGAAAAGACAATGTATTGGTTTTTGGTTTTCCCTGGTGTTGTAACTTGTAATGTGGGTTCCCTTCCTTGCCCTCTCCCCCTTTCATTTCCTCTGTCTTGAAAAAGTTTTTTACTAATACACATTTATGTAAAACAATGTGTGAAGTGGAAAACTCAAGCAGTGACTGGCAGCCGCCTTAACCTGCGTGATCAGGAATGCTATGTAAGCAAAAGGTTTTGCATATATGAGAACAGTATCTGAAACGACTTCACTTCTTTTCCTTTCTAAGCAAATACAATTGAGTGTTTCAAAGGCTTCCAGGGAGATGCTCTTGACTGACTTTCTTTTGTTATTTTTACTTCTTTGTAAAGAGTTGGTGCTTTTTTTTTAAACTCACTTGTGTGCATAATGTAATGAAATTCAGAACAAAATATCCTTCTTTCTTGCATAAAATATATTCCTTTTTATTCCCTCCTACTTCTCCACTCTTCATTTCTCTCATTCAGAGCAGAAGAAGGGAAATGCAGGTCCAGTCTGTCTGGAATCCATCAACCCAGCACGCAGCCGTCAGCAAAGGGTGATTCTGCCTGTCCATTACCCAGGCCGAGTGCACAGGGCAAACCAGATAACAGCATATCCCACTCGGACAAGCATGGACCCTCGTGGAAACCCTATCACAGTACTTACAGTTGAGCGACATGGTGAACAGAGCCTCTACCAAACCCCATCCCCAGCCTATATCCGAAGCTACCAGCCTATTCATTTGGACCATGCTTTAAACACACATCACTGTAGCCTGGAACATAGGGCTTACTCTCCAGCTCACAACTTCCGAAGACCCAAGTTTGGTGGACGCAACTTTTCCAAAGCAGCATGCTTTTCCCAATATGAGACCATGTATCAGCACTACTACTTCCAAGGCCTTAGTTACCCTGAGCAAGATGGACAGCTTCCAGCTGGCATTTCCTCAAAGGGTCCTTCCCGTGCCTTTCAGCCTGGTAGCAGCATGCTTTTCCCTCCTGTGGTACATGTAGTGCCATCATCCCGCTTGGAGAGTGGCAGTACCTCCAGCTTTAGCTGCTATCATGGTCATCGTTCAGTGTGCAGTGGATACTTGGCTGACTGCCCTGGAAGTGACAGTAGCAGCAGCAGTTCTGGTCAGTGCCATTGCTCCTCTAGTGATTCCATGGTTGACTGCACTGAGGTCAGTAACCAAGGGGTTTATGGGAGCTGCTCCACCTTTCGCAGCTCTTTGAGCAGTGACTATGACCCGTATGTTTACCGCAGTAAGAGCCCTTGCCGAGTGGGTGAGGTTGGTGGTGCAAACAGGGGTGCAATTGTTCTCTTGGAGGGCCCCCACCAGGATGAGCTTCCAGCTCATGGTCACAGTCTGGTGGGTGCTGACTGCCGGCCTGTGCCAGCTTCTTCCTCAGGGGACCAACTGTCTAATTGCAGCATGGATATGAACTATAGCAGTAATTCCTCACTAGAGCACAGGGATCCAAATGGCACTACCTCAGAAGGAGGACATGAGGCCACTCCTGGTGCTGCCTTGGATGTTAAAAGGAACTGGAAGAATTCAGAGATAGCAGGGCCGCTTATGGAGCAAGCATGTGCATGCTGCTTTGAACTCCAGCACTCTGCCCTGGAGCCCACCAATGGGACATCTGACTGTAGTGCACTCTTCCTTAGCTCTCCACTGTGGGGTACGTGTGGCCCAGGAATAGAACCGCAGTCAGGGAACACACCAGGCTTATACAGTATTAACTCAGACCACTTGCATAGGACAGATGGGGTAAAATATGAGGGGTTGCCCTGCTGCTTCTATGAAGAGAAGCAGGTAGCCTGTAGTAGCAACAGTGGCAGTGGAGGTGGTGGCTGTTATACAGAAGACTATGCAGTGAATGTACAGTACACGCTTCCTGATGACACCTTGCCAAGCTGCTGTAAGGGTGTATGTGATCTGGGTCAACGCATTCCCATAATTCCTGAAGACAGAGACTGTGAGCTGATACTACCTACAGAGTGCCAAGGGACCCACACAGGGAGCTGTAGTTCCTGGGATGGAACATCAGAGCTAGATGCTTATCTGCACTGCCAAGGTATAGGAGAGGTACAGGATGAGAGGGAGGTGTGCTACGAGGCAACATCATTTCTGCGGCACAACTACTCTCAGGAGGAGGAAGCTGGAATGCTCTTTCCCAGTCCCACTCTGAATTCCCAGAAGCTGATGACAACCGCAAAGGCCACAGGTAGTACGTGTGGAATTTTTTGATTACTTGCTACCTTTCTATCCTAGCGTATGAAATGCTGCCAGCTTCCTAGGTACCTACAACCATAAAGGTTACTGCCATCCTTTGCATAAGAGCAGGTTGTTGACTAATCCTTCACCCAAAAGCATTATTCTCTTATCTGTGCTCATTTGGTCACACACCTAGAGAAATAGAAGGTGATATTTTACTATCTAACTTTAAGAGCTTTCATACTTGTCCTTTCTGGGGAGGGGAAAAAGTGACAGCTAGTACCAGGTCCCCAGTAGAGTTCTCACAGCCAGGGACACTGTGCCAGTCATGGCATCTGTTGGAAGCTGCCTAAATAGGCAAATCCACGGTGCTGGGAGGGGGCAGACAAGCTAAAGGATAAAAAAATATAAGTGAAGAACTTGGAGTTGCTGTAGAAGAATATGTGGGAAGGTCTCTGCTCTGGACATACACAGAGGAGAAAAGAACCACTCACAGAATGAAGGAGGCATTCATTTAAGGATGTTCATAGAATCATAGAGTAACCTAGACTGGAAGGGACCTCAGGCTGTCATCTAGTCCAACCTCCTGCTCAAAGCAGAGCCGGCTCTGAGATCAGACCGAGTTACTCAGTTTGTCAGATTAGATGAAGTTTATCCAGTCATGCCATGACAACATCCAGGGATGTAGAGTGCACTCACTCTCTGGGCCCTTGTTCTTGTGCTTGACTGCCATCATGGTGAAAAGGTTTTCCTTATATCCAGTCTGAACATCTTATGTTTCAATCTAAGCTCCTTACCTCTTGTCCAAAATGCATCACTGTGAAGACCGTGGCTCTATTTTTGTGACAACCTCTATGTAAATACTGTAAAGCTGCATGCCCCTGAAGCCTTCTCTTCTGCAGGCTGAACAAGCCCCTGTCCCTTAGCCTTTTTTTGCAGGGTGAGTGCTCCAGCCATCTGAGGATCTTGTCTCTTTGCTGAACTTGTTCAAGTTGGTCAACATCTTGTTCTGAGGCCCCAAACTTTATGCAATATTCTAGATGCAATGTTGCTTAGCTTTCTTTATCCTTCAGGTGCTGGATCTCATCCCTTGGAGAGAAGCCAAATCCATGACTAGACCTGTCCAGATGATCCCGGATGGAGAAGCAGAGCTTATCAGAGACTCCAAATTCTCATGGACTTAATTTCTTTTAAGCTTTGACAAACACATAAAAGTGGTAATGTGGAGAAGTCCCCCCCCCACTTCCTCTGTGTCCACATCAGCTTGATTGTCTCCTTTGTACCTCTTGCCTGAAGCCTTCAGGCCTCCATTTGTGTGCAAAGCCCATGTGGGACATGGTGTGGAGCATTTATGAGCTCTAGTGCCATTCCTATATTAATGACAAAGTGTTATTTATATTTTCTTTTTTAGAAGTGACCTTGTCAGCTCTTGCTGAGAGGTAACACGGTGTGTTAAATAAGCCAGGCTATGTGTAGATGCTGTTACCTCCTACTTAAAGGAGTCCAGCCTTCAATAAGCTCAGGGCTACACCTGCCTTAGAAACCAGATAGCACCTTGAAATATAGTAGTCCAGAAGGATACAGCTGCTCAATGGATGCTCAAATACCTACTAATCCTAGCAGCAAATCCTAGTAGCCAGCAAGTTGTATGAACGGTTTTGAGGGAGATAAAGCATTGGACTGTCTCCTTTCTCCTCTCCCCTTCTCCCCCTTTCATGCTGCTCTGATGATTTGGGTAGGAAGGGTCTCCTGCCATTATGATTAACAGAGTGGGAGAAGGGAAACTGTTAGCTCAGAATATTCTCATCCTCACTTCCTGCCAAACCATGGACCTCATTGTTGTATCTTCTGACTGGTGAAGAATGCTCGGGACCTCTCCCTCAAACAGATACTAGAAGAAAGTGCTTGGAAAGGGTAATGCTTTTATAGGTAATGAACCTTGCCTTCCGTCAGAAGTTTTTCAGGCACCTGTAGCCCCTCTTATGACTGTGAGGAATGCCAACATGTGCAGGAAAACAGCTTGCAGGGTGCTTGCAGCTTGGCTGGCTCATTTTGAAAGCAGGTCAAAGGATGTCTTATTTCCTCGTAGACTGCAAGCATGCCTAAGGGAAGCAGTGCTTGTCACCTTTTGTGCATGTGGGAAAGTGAGGCACTTGGTTTTAATCATTATTTTCTTCTTTGCTGTGGTTGATGTAGCTTCCATAGGTTGATCTGTTTTAAAGGTTTCTTGAGCCCAGCCAGTTGTGCTTCACGTTTGTCTTGTGTAAAGAGTGCTCTTTGTACCCCATTAGCCTGGGCACATGCTTTTGTTCTTTTTCTTGTACTGGTGAGGATGTTTGTTATCATGAGATAATATATGTCGTCACTTCTGATAGCAATTGTTTCCTGTGGAAACAGCAGCTTCTGAGTAAGAGGCTACCATAGCATGGTTTAAATTGCCTGTCATGCTGCATGTGCCTGAGGACACAGTGTCATCCTGTCTGGTATATTCACAGCAGGAATTCTCCTAAAGGGAAACTAATTATTTAATGCCCACAGTGCCAGTCTCCTGAAAAGGTTTCTCTGAAGTTCAGTGGACTTCGGAGATACTTAGAAGACATGAAAAAAGAGATGTACATTTCATGTTACATTTTCTGCCAAAGTAGTGTCATTGACAGCACTGGCTTAATTGTGAGAACCAGCAAAGTTAACTTCTTTGCTTATAGTCCCAAATGACATATTTTAAAAGAAGCAAACATCTAAGAAATAATACATACATTGATCTGTTTACTTTCTGTACTCAGTAAGTTAGGAAAAAATGATTCTATTTAAAGGAATTCACATAAAATCTTTTTAAATGGACAAACATCAAAATCCAGCTGTTCAGAGAATTAATACAGGGCAATATCTGGGTGTAAGATTAAAAGAAATTCCAATAAACACATTTTCTGTGTATAAAGCTTATTGAAAACTGACTCTCTGAATGACTGAAGTAAGTGGTATGTGTTGGGAGAATAAACTCTAAAGGATTGGGTTTTTGTTTGGTTGTTGATTTTTCAAGTCTCACATTTTTTTCTTCCTCCAAAAAAAAAAAAAGCATTGGAGAAGCTATGGTATGCAACCTTGGTTATTTTGCTTGGATGTTTTGTGAGGCACTGTCTTAAGGCCACCTAAAGATGCATTGTACTCTAACTACACAGCATGTTGTGGTAAAATGTGGTTATAAAAAAGAAATTGGAATATTCTAGGTCATCGTGTTCCTGGGTGTACTGGTCTCATTCACATGTTGTGGAGATCTCTGCCAGTACAACAGTCTCTGCAGGCCTCACCACAGAGGTACCCTACACCTGGTTTCTGTGTTTGGTTTTATATTCAACATTTAGTTAATGGCCTGCTAGCTGTATGTCAATACAGACTTACCGGCTATCTGGCCGTGATAGATGGGGTTTGTAACAAAATGCCTTTCTACTACTTAAACGAACAGTTGTCATTGTGTTTGGCTCATGAGGCACTATTTAAAATGTTTTTAATTAAAGTTATAGCACTTAAAATTGTTTTGTATAAAATTTGCTGTAAAGATTTGTAATATGGTCAAAGGGCTCTTTCTCCTTCATTACCATTTTTTAAAATGTTTTAAAAGCTAGAAAACATCTTGTATATATTCTGTATATGTATAGCAGCACATTTCATTTATGGAAATATGTTCTCAGAATATTTATTTACTAATATATTTATCTTAAGCCATGTCTTATGTTGAGAGTGTGTGACATTATTGTAATAATCAATGAAAATCACTAACATGAGGCCCTGTAAATACATGATAATTGCACACAAAGATTTTACAGTACTTGCTGACCAAAAATGATTTAAGAAAAGTTGTAGTTACCTGCAGTTTTGTAAAAAAAGTGTACAAATGTCTGTATTAAAAAAAAAAGCAAAACCGCGCAAAAATACAGTTTTATTGCATATACATGTGGAAGTGGTCCTTCTTGTGTTGGGGGAAAGTACATGGATGGCTGTGCTTCTCAAATTATAGTACTAGAATATACCGAGATGAACTGTAATAAAGAACAATATTTTTTCCTTTTTTTAAAATGATAGGTGGCTATGCATATGCATACACAGACAGGTCCTAACGAAAATGATCATGATAAAAAGTTCAGACGTCTTTCTTTTCTGGATGCAATGCATAATATTCTATCTTAGGACCATTCACCTTTCAGCAAGTGCCACAGTTGAGTATCCACCAGAAATAAGCATTTTTTTACCTGGTATTGTGCAGAGTGTAAGTCCAGTACTTGACAGTTTTAGCTGCCTTCCTAATACTGTCCTCAGGTAGTCTGTGTTACGTGAGGGCTGCCTGTTGCTTCAGCATCCCTGGTCACACCTGGCTGATGTTGCTGTTGTGGAGCTAGATATATTAATTAAAAACAAAGGTTATGAAGGAAGACAGGCAAAGAAGATGTAGGACATGGAAGGAAAAGAGAGAGGTTAGAAAAGTAGTGCACCAGAGTATGCTGTGCATGGGATGGGGCTGAGGCTGCAGCTTGGTTGTCCGTGGCTAAGAGAAGGGGCACTTGGGCCTTTATTCAGGCGGGGGTGGGGTGGAGGCTGCCTGACAAGGCCCTGAAACCTTCACACAGGTGAGGCATTACACATCTGCTGAAAGATGTTCTGATTTACGTTTGGATCCTGTCTGCTCCATGCAACAGAGGAACTCAATTTTGGCCGTAATTTCAGGTAAAAATAATTAATTGTCCTGAAATAAAACTGTTTCAAGACTTGAGCCAGCATGATGCAGGTGGACACGACTGGATAAACCATAGCTTGAGCAGTCAAGCTGAAGTCCTCTCCTTGGATCATGAAATCACTGGTCCCATCGCAGTGATATACAGTGCTGTGTTACTCTTTTTTGTCGGCAGAGGGCATAATTTGACCAAAGATGTTAATGCGGACAACAAGAGAGGGGCTTTAATGCAGACAGCGAGAGAGAGGGTTGGAGGTATGTGGAAAGCAACCTGTATGTCTCTGTGTAAGTATGTAATGTATTTTTATATGTTATTGTGTAAGCAGTATTATTTATTTCCCATCCAGTGATACACACACAGAAAAATCCTTTCCACTCTTCTCCTCCAGTTGTTTCCTTCTCCCAGAGAACCTGGTAATCCCCTGGACTTTCCCATCCTCTCATCCATGGTCAAGTGCACTATAATTTAGTTACCCCAGACTTCAGTCAAGAAATAACCCTTACTTCTCTCCAACCCCGTTTCATACATGAAAACTCCATGTTTGGGTCGGCAGATAGTTGAACTGGAGTATCATTTTGTATGGGACTGTTTCTAGCATGAGGATCAGTTACCCTCATCTCTGGTGCTATGGGAAAGCCTGGTCTGTATGAGAAAACAGGCACAATAACGGAAGAGCAACAGGCAGGAGGGAGTTGAACAGCACCAGCAAGACTTCCCAAATGAAAGCATGTGCCCTTTTTTTTTTTACGCATTTTATTTGCAAATTAGTTCACTAAGCAATTGTTCTTGCAAATTGCATTAAAATTGTCATATGTATTTGGCTGATATGCCTGTGTTGGCAGGTCACATCTGAGTCTCCTTCCTCCAGCCCTAAACCCAAAGTTTTATATTGTTTAGTATTTTGTTTTCTCATTTCTGTTCTGAAGAAAACTGTGAGGTGATTGTGCTTTTAAGAACAGGACATACCTTTACCCTTGCTGTCCCACAGAATAATCAGTGAACCAATACTCTTGTCTGTTTGAGAAGATAGCTGTGGGCTGTTGGCTGAACTTGAATGTGATGCTTAATTTTGGGTGTGGGTGGATATTCTGTCTCTTCTTTGTTGTGGCACTTTTTTTTTTTTTTAATGACTACATGTATACATTTTCTATTGAAAATGAATATTTTAGTATTTAGCAGGGGTGAAGTTCTTTTCACTGTTGAAGTCCAATGTTTAAGGAACAGATTTGTGGCAAAATTAGAGTCCCATGGGCACCACATACCTGCATGGAACCTCCATATAGTAAAATGAGAAAAGCAGGAGCAGACTATTCTTAATGAGATTGTACATTACGGTAACACTTGGTGTACTGTAACACTATCTCATTTTTGCTGTAGCAATACTGGGTGCATCTGTCAAAGCCTGTGACAGCTGTTAGGTAACATTGTTTGTTACTTGGGTAACGTGAAGAGAAAAGTGTCCTAAAAAGGATGGCCATGTTCATGCTTTGTGGAACCAGTTGGGCCTGTCTTTGGCCCAGGAGGAAACAGCATACCTGAAACCAGATATTTTATCTTGCAGTGAAAGTGCTATGCTCCTGTGCCTTGAAGGCTTCATAGAAAAGTGTCTCTTTCAGAATAAAGAATACACTTCCCTCATGGGGAATGAAACAGTTGCTTAGGGAACAACCACCAAAAAAGGCAACAGTTCCCAGAATAAAACAGACGTGAGAGGAGTCTCATAACCTGAATGGCAACAGAAGAGTAGAGTAACCTCCACTGTGTGTGGAGAGGCCACTCCCCTGTGACAGTGGTATTTCTAAAAGAGAATGAGAGTTTGTTTCCAGCTTTTAATGTCAGGACTCAGTTTTAGTATTCAGACATTTACATAAAATGTAGCTGAAGATATCTCTGAGTGTGGCATTATTTTGGCTAGGAGGAGGAATTAATGAAAGAAAGATGAATCTTGCAAGACAGTGGAAACAGCATTACACGTTGCTGTAATTTGTAGTGAAAACACAAAGAATTGTTACAATTACTTCTAACATTGGGAAAACATAAACTGAAAACTTCATTTTGCTACTACCTCAGAAATTGCTTCTAAGAGCATTAACGTATTTTCTGTATGCAATCATTCTCAGCATTCTCAGCTCAAATATTTTCTTCTAACCTCCACAGCAGACAATCCTGCTGTTATTTACCTCCTTTTTTCCAATGCTTGTCTACACTACAGCGATATTAACTGAACTCTTCCTGCAGAAATTCACTGTATTTATTTTTTTAATAATTACAGCCATTTGCTGAATGCAGGATGACCACGTATAATCACAGCACATATTTCAGTGGTGAGTCATTTCAAGTTTGATTTAGTCTGTTTTCTTGTCAGTTGTATTTGGTTCATGTGGTAGCCAAATTTCATCCCAAAGCACGGGTGCTCAGTAAAGTTGAGAAGGTATGAGTTGCATGAAACATATGTGTGGCAGGGGCAGAGG
>WEIS01012428.1:0-12623 GCA_013389965.1 Todus mexicanus
AAAACTTAGTCTGCAGTGAATATGTTTTACTAATCTGAAGGCAAAAAGGACTGACCCAAATAAAAAAGTATGCAGGAGACTGTTCTAGGATGAGGCAAGAAGCTGTACATGATCAGCTAGATGGAGTTAAAAAGCAGGTAACTCTGGCAGCAGAGTGGATCAGAATTATGCAGTGGGCAAGGTGTCAAAACTTAGGAATGTAAGGGGGGAGGAGGGGGAGAAGACATTGGTATGGAAATTGCTTTCCTGTCTCCAGTATCACATCCAGCATTCATGCCCAACAAAAAAAAAAAAAAAAAAAAAAAAAAAACCTTCTAAAGCGTGCTGAAAAAANAACTTCTTCTACTTAACAAAAAATTACATCAGTAACAGTCTTTGAAAAGTTTAAATTTTTTTCTTCCAACTATACACCACTATTACCACAAACTCCATGATTATTTTTTATAATCATATATCACACCACACAGAGTTCACAATCATACCAGCAGAAATGTATAAGAAAGTCTAAATTCAAAATCAAAATAAGCTGTGGGCATCAACTTCAGGGTTTCTTACTTAAATATCCTTCCTTTTTATACACCGTGTCAATCAATTACATGTAATTCCATCTGTCATTTCTATGAAGTCACGAATTTTCTTTCGATTTTTTAGTTAATGGGTTACTTCTTTCTACTTGGAGACTGACAACGCAGAGACTTGCCTCAGATTTTTTTCAGCTAAATACAATGGGACTTCATTTCTTCAACTTTACAAGAATATACAAACCTAAAAATGCTTACCTTCCTTTAGGGTTAATTAAAAGAGGAAGGTATCAGACAGATTGATTCACCTTCCAAAATTCTCTTCTCCATTCATTACATAAGGAATTAGGTGGATCTATCACAAATATGGATATGGGTGGAATTCCACAAACAGGTGCCTAAAACTTTGGTGAAGCAATGCCTACTTGGTCAAAGCTGAACTAAGGAATCTGAACACCTTATTTCTCCTCTCTGTATGTTTCTTACACATGCATTCATTTTCTCTTTTGAGGGCTTGGACTTGATGTTTTCCTCAGTCTGATTTCCCATTTTCATACTGCCCAGAACCATGCAAGCCTACAAGATCAGACCTACAGGATCAGGCAAATCCACTGCCTCTCCCAAACAGTCATCCTTTAACTCCTTTTAATATGGAACTTAAAATTAACTAAAGTCTAAAAAAGGAACATCTGGGTTTTGCTTATTCTCTAACAGTGCTTTTTAACACATTCTTCCTTAATTTAGCTTTCCTTAATATTACTGCCTAAAATTGCAACTTCCAAACAGATCTTTGATACTTTTTTTTTGCTCCTCTTCATTGTAAATATTCACTGAGGACCTTTTTACCCATTCAATAACTGTCTAGTGCTTAGTGCATAATACTTCTTTAAAAAATGAAATTCAGTTCTGAGCACACCACAGGATTGCAATTTTACAAGTTACTACCAAGGGACCAAGAAGGTCACAAATTAAGATGCCATCACCCTCACAAAGTCCAAACCCTGAGAGAACCTGTAGTTGACAACTTACAACTTACTGCAGTACAGAAAATGACTGCATCAGATGTCTCTGAGGAAGAGGATAAAAACATTAAAAGGAAGGAAGATGACACTAGGTTGGCTTAAAGACATAATGGGTGAAATGGGAGACATGCATTTTATTCAAATCCTTTCTTCGAATTCTGCTGTGCCACAGTGCCCCTAAGTTATCTGATGACGGTTATGGTATAAATTTTGAGATCAGAATCTACTATGCTAGCCAGGATATTCACAGTCTTGCTACTGTCTGACTGTCTACAAACTCTTTCAGACAATGCCATTTCAGTGGTATTCTTTGTGTACAGTTCCAGTGAGGATGCCTCCCCAGGCCTACAGCTCCTAGATGCTGGAGCAATCCAAGTGACAATAACAACAGAGATGTTCTCACAGACATTCCTCACAAAGAAAAATATCATCTTCAGCCAAGCACAACTCACCAGGAAATCTGTTTCCTGCTGTGTTCTTCTGTTCATGAAGGAAAGATACTAAAGGTTGTCCACAAGAGTCTTCTTCTGCAGTATCTTCCAAAGCAGTATAAAAGAAAGACACTTCTATGATTGCTAAAGAGTATCACAATTACTTCCTTATTTAAGATTTTCTTTATTTCTTATTATAGCACAATAGAGTCCACAATAGCTTTCCATCAGGACTTAATATTGGGAAAGGTATGAGGAAACAAATCCATACCTTCCACCATGGAAACTTGACATGTTACCTCTAACCCATTCCCTCAATTACACTCTGGGATTTGAAATGTAGTCCTATGCACTTCTCTTTAACAGATTAATGCACTGAATATGGAAGCTCATTAAAACATTTTAAAATAAAGTACAGTTTGGGGATTTCTAATGTGAACATGATTTCCAGAATCACCTCAACTCAGAATTTCTCCATTGCAGCATTTTCCCAGACATCATTACAACTACAGAAAAGCAAAACACCAAAACACGCTTTCCACTTGAATTTGTAATTGCTGAACACCATAAAGTTGTTTCGGGAGGGTTGGGGGTGAATAACTGGAACACGTATTCAAAGAAACCCTGACTAAAAGCAAATGAAATCAGCAGTCTGTAGTAATGGACAGAACAGCAGTAAACGATGAGCTGAATGTCCCTGTTGCTGCACAATACGGAAGAAAGAAATGGAAAATGCATGGAAGACGGCTCTGCAGTGGCAGGCAGAGCCATTCCCTGCCATCTCTAGCCTTTTTGCACAACCAGAGTTACCAGTTCGAAACCTTCCTGAACAAAAGTCCAAAAAGATACCGTCTTAAGGTGAGAGAGGCTAGTCCGTGAAGAGCACTCATCGCCTCCAGCCTATTGGTGGGAGAAATGCTGATTTCCTTCAACTTTTGCATACCAAAGACTGTGATAGTGTGGGAGACACTCACAAAAAGAATAGAAAGGCGGACTACGTGAGAATGTGGAGGAGCAGGGAAGTCACGTTCCCAGCTATTCTACGTCTGCCACAAAGCTTGCAATTCAAGAAGGCAATGATTTTAGAGTTTCTATCTAATAGGAGCAGATATATACAGTTAGGTAAGTATCATGCAAACATTGTTTTAGATTAATTTTGCCATAACTAGACCTTTCTATTAAAAAAATCATCTATACATCAACAGGAAAAGTCCCTAGAGATATTTCTCCATGTTGAGCTGCGGGCAGACTTGCTTGACACATTTAATAACTACGGGTTATTTATAAATCTACAGGTAAGAATAAAATAAAGCCGATGCATTCATGGGATGAGAAAATTGGCTGCCTGGCAGAAGAGGTTCAGGACCAACATTTGCTCTAATTATTCCTCCTGTGAGCAGGAAAAAAAAAAGACTGCCGTTATCTCCAGGTTAAAGTCTAGGAGTGAGCTTCTCCACCCCTCATGCCCTCCTGATTTAATCTCCCCTTCCCCTTACCCGCTCCCCCTCCTTCTTTGTTCTATTTTCCACCTTCATTACCACCTCCTCCTCACCTCTCACATTCTACCTTTTGTCTCCCTCACTCTCCCTCTCACTTTCTCCCTCCCTTTTCTACTCCTCATCCCACACACCCTCCTCTGTTAGCTCCTCTACATGAGAAGTGAAGAGGAAAAGAAGAAAGAGAAAAGACAGAAGGATTTGCGGAGGTGGAGAACTACAAATAAAGAGGGAGAGACAAAAAAAGAAAGATGTGCTAAGCCATCCTATTTGTGTCAGTGAAAGCAAGGATATGAACTCAGAGCCCCTGATCCAGCAGACAGATGCTAACTGGTAGGAAGCAATTCTGCCAGCAGGGACACCATTTAAGAATTCAATCAATAGCAAATCTCTGGCGAAAACAAATAAGCATGCAATATTCAAATGTAGATTAAAAACCATTAAAATCACACTGGGTTTTAACAGCAGAGTTGGAATTAGAAACTGTAGTACAAATGAAGAGACTCCTCACTCGGTACAGTTTCAGATACAAAAATGGCTACACAAACTGTCGTCTTCTCCGAAACTACCTACAGCTGCCTATTTGCGTGCAGACCTCCACATGCACCACATCTACTTATTCAGACAAATGATCTGGGAAGCATATTTTTTAATATTGAGATTTTATTGACAAAATCCATAATCACCAAAACTCATTTATTCAGAGACTCTCCCCCCTGTATTCACGAAGTCTGTGTCAGTTTACAGCAGGAATCCTCCTGAGTTGCTACGCCTGCCCAGCATTCACTGTTTCATGGCTACAGAATCAATCAGGCAGTATAGAGAGTGTTTTTTAATTAGATCATATCAGGATTATAATTAGCACTGTGTAGGAGCAGAGTTAAGGTAACACAGCAAAATGCAGAACAATTCTATCCTGCCTGGCACTGCGAGTGCCAGCAGGAAAATAGCTCATAGTGTCTGATTACTTTCTCCTTGCCACATGTGCTTTCATTTCCAGCAGAAGTGGCTCCAGAAGGAGAAAGCAGAGTGCCACCTTAATCTCACAGCCGCAAAGCTAACAGGGTGCTAAGGTGGCATGGGCACTTCCAGCCCCCATCTCTGAGCACACCTGAGTTCCAGGAAGAGACCTGATGCACAGTGCGTAAACATGGATGCAACATTAGGGGAAACATCTATTAGGCTGCAGGCACATTTTCTCAGAGCTCCTGGAAGGGTGTCCAAGCTATTGGAAGCAGGTTAGGCAGTACACCCTCTGCCTCACACTCTCCCACCGTGAGCACAGCCAACGGCCAAACGGCCTCCCTGAGTTTGTAGTCATTCCCTTGGGACAGCCACAGCGCCAGCCTGAACGCAAAGGCCTGCACAACCATCACCACATCACAAGGCGTAAGACCATGGCAAACCTCACTCGTTCCTCTGCCACACCAGAAGATAGGTGTTGTGGAAACAAAGCTGTACTGAGACAAGCAGCAATCATGACAGAGATATCAGCTTAGCATAATTTATAGACTTTTGTCCTTGCAGCTCTGGAAGAGTGGGAGGTTGTCCCGTCTGCAGTCCTTTTGAGAGGCATTTCCCTTGAAATCTGCTGAAGAGCCTCAGTCATCTGCTCCCCCTCTTTGTGTACCTCTCACAACAAAAGGAAGTAGAACGAAATTCACCGTTATCACATTTATCACAAAAAATCGCTATCTGAGATTCCATTATCAATTTTAACAAAAATAACTAAATATCAGTAACTATGGGCTCACAAGGCAGTCAATATGATTTAAAGCTCCATAAGTGTTTCAAGCAAGGTGAGCTGGAGCACAGACACATTTCAGAGTAATAAAACCACACAGGCTGGAAGGTGTAGCTTGGACTTCATGTAGTCCAACATCCTGCTCAGAGCAGCATGGTTAGGCAGGCAGAGGCAGCAGCCTCACTGACAATCCAATCAGTCCCAGAGTACCAGATGCAGAGACCAGAACAGGTATGATGATGGTAGCCAAGATCAGCCAAGAGTACACTGACTGCCAGGCAAATCCGTAGTAATGAGGGAAGTCCCATAAAACATCATTGTCCCCCACCATCAATTCCTGAGGGACACCACTAGTAGGCAGTTGTCAATTGCATTTTGGATGCTGATCATTAACCTTGTAGTGCAACAATCCAGCTGGCTTTCCACCAACCTTATCACTCACGTATCAATCCTCAATTTGTCTACCAGGATAGTATGGAACAATTTTTTTGAGAATTTGCTGAAGTCCATTTCAAGCAACATTCACTGCACTTCTCTTGCTTACAGAATCAGTCAGTTGTAGAAGGCAATTAGGTTGGTCAGGGATGATCTGTCATTGATAATGACATGCTACCTGTTCTCAATCACATTATTGCCTTTCATGTGATTAGAAATGGATTCCAGAAGAATTTGCTCAATATTCTTGCCAGGTGCTGTGGAGAGACTAACAACCTTGTAGGTGTTGCTCTTCCTTGCGATGGGTACAACATTTGCAATTTTCCGGTCATCAGGTATCTCTCCTGATTGTCATGAACTTTCAAAGATGGTAAAAAGCAGTCTTGTTAAATCCGCAGGCTGCCTCCACAACCTTAGATGTATCTCCATCAAGATTTGTAGGAACCACCGCAAAAAAATTCCTTAGATGTTTTCTAAAATATGTTCTAAATTTAAGAAAATTTCAGATCAGGCCCATATTTTGCACAGATTGGGGTCCAGCAATTGATATTTTCACATGACATAGCATAAAGATTAACATTTGATCTACCAACAGCATTTGAAAAGCCCACTTAGAGCAGGGAAAAGGACTCTTCCCTTCATCTAAACAAGATCCCTTCCAGTCTGATGAACGACATTTGCTGTCAATCAAGTTTTCCCCAATGCCAAAGCTATCCTAGCAAAGTCAGTTCAGCTGGCTTTAAAGACATTTTCTGTTATCACATAGCACAAAGTCATCTTCCAGTGGCTCAGATGTGGTTAATCCATGCCTATGCGTGCAGAACACTCTTCACCCATACGTGCACCTTCTGCCAGACACTTGCAATGAACATCATTTGCACATTTAGGGAAAATGCTTCATGCCTGGTCTCTCCACTGTGATCAAGTTTCTGCATACTTTCACATAATGAAATTTCAGTAAGATACAGTACTCTTGTCAGATAATCAGTTAGTTCCATTCTCTGCCATCATTTTTTCCATTTTACTGTAGCTAGGATATAGGTTCCACCACATGGAGGAACTGGCTGCAGTTTTCTGTTTCTGCTCTACGTTCACTACAAAGGGAATTACATTAGACTGGCAGCAACAGTCTCATGGCTTATTAGTACTTCCTTTGCTGAGCTTTGAAAGGTTGTACCCTGAGAGGAAGCATTTAGCAGCTAGGAAATGAGCCAAAGAAACACAATACTTGAAGAGAGCTTTCTTGTTCCCAAGCTGAGAAATATTTTTACTAGACTGACTGAAAGCATTACTCACCCTATAATGTCAACTTCAAGAAATCAAAACTTATCAAAAAGCTCAGGGAATAATCACGAGGTTGCTCCCCAATGTTCACTTCCAAGCAAGCATACAACATTCTTGGTTTTTGCCAAGTTTCCCATTTACTTTTCAACGGATATTCATGTTTTTACAAAAGTTTACAGGAACACACCTTGAATAATGAGTGCAGTGATTACACAAGGCATCTCTTTTTTTCCCTGTCCACTATTGTCAAAATACTTAGCAAATATTTAAATCATACTACCTGATTTTTACAATTTCAAGCAACTGTATAATACTACACACTATTTGATAATCATATTATCAAATGTGACCAGTACTGCTGGAAAATCTTGGGTTCTGACTCTGTACCTTCCCTGTTCTATCCTGCATTTAATGCACCTGACTCTTGACACCAAGACCACAGTTCGGAAGAATAATTGTGAGCCATCATTATTACAGGAGAGGTTAGTCTAAGGTCAGCAGGACAATACATATCCACCACAGAATACTAAACACATTTCGGTGTATTTGATCTGCCTTAATGATCAATACACATTTTAAAGGTTCTCTCAACCCCATAGTGAAAAAGGTGGGAGAAGCATCTGGGCAGTGCTTGCACTGTCTGTGGGACAGCAGTAGTAAAAAGAAATCAAATTAACACAGAAACGTCATGATATCTGTTAGAGATAAGAAAGGTAAGCTTTAAAACTTGTGTTTCTTCACTGGGTTGAGTAGCTGCTACCCAAAATCAAAGGAGCAGATATCAGGCATACTCCAAAGATATTTCTTCAGATTATTCACTGATACTACCCTGTCATATAAAAGCCAGTGCCAAAACACACTGATTTGAAGTCGTCGTTGATCAAAACCACCCTGCTAACTTTGAACAGTCTCTGTACGCTGGATGTGCATAGTCTTATTAAAAAGCTGAGAGACTGAAGTCCTGTGATGTCAACTCTTTACCTATTTTGGTTAATACAGAAACCTTTAAACATTTAATTAGAAAATAAACTCTAGCAGGATGCTTCACAACTTGGAAATATTTTGATTTCCAGTGTTCTCTACCACACAACTTCTCAGCACTATGCTGTACTGGGATCACTGCTAAATACCATAAATAAAATAGCAGCTTTCATGGAGAAAATTAAAACTAAACAAACAATTTCTTTTTAGTTTTAAAAACCTTATCCAGAAAATCCACACTTGAATTTTAAATAAACATCCTAGGAAGATCAGAACTTTAGAGGCACTTTAAGTGACACTGTTAATGCAGAGCTCTGTGATCCTTAGTCTTATATTTAGACCATTCCCTGGGACCGGACTTAAAAACAGAAACCAAAGAAAAAGGAAATCATTTTCAGACTCATCTGAGAGAAACCCACATTAACACTGACTTTGTGACTGAAATCACAAGAGTGATTTGAGTTCTGGCATGAGGAGAAAAAAAGTAAAA
This sequence comes from Todus mexicanus, assembly GCA_013389965.1. Taxonomy (NCBI): domain Eukaryota; kingdom Metazoa; phylum Chordata; class Aves; order Coraciiformes; family Todidae; genus Todus; species Todus mexicanus. The sequence goes on from WEIS01012428.1 coordinate 8,405, forward strand.
AAAAAAAAAAACCAACCCAAAAAACAAACAAACAAACAAAAGAAGCAGCTCAGATTTCACTGAAAAAGAGGCAACACACACACTCCACAGCAGTATCAGCAAGATAGATAATTTAGATGAGATGCTCAATCTTTACTTGTACAGCACAATAACTAGCTATATATACACACACATACAGAGAAACCCATGGAAACTTTCTCTCAGCTAAAGAAATATTATGCAGTGAACTTGGGGAGACACAAGATTTCTTCTGAAGTTGCAGAAAGAGTCCTTAAAAAGCATTTTGAAATAAATGTCACAATATCTTGTATTACAGCTCATTTTTTACAGTTAATGATTTTTACTTCCTCCAAAATCTTTTTATAAAAAATACTGCCTAATAGAAGCTACTTCTAAATCCCAACACACAATTCTATCTTTACGTGCACAGTGCATTTCAGAAGTCACTGCAAAGGAGGAGCCAGCAGCTCAGTCAGTGTCAGGCTAGTGGGAAAACACCTCCTTCCAGTCAGCCTGGAGAAATCCCAGCACCAGCCACATAAGGGCTGCCTATGTCTCCTTCCCAGGAGAGCCCCCTGGAGTGCAGCACGCCTCCAACTGACCATCCACCCTGAGGATATAATAGCCCCATGCCTCAGCTCCAGCCTAAGCTGGCCCAACCTCACTGCCCTTAGGTCCCATCACAGTTGCCTCACACCGGCTCTCTCCCTTTTACCGTGGCAGAGACAACACCCACTGCCACCAGCTAATCAAAGAGCTTTATATTAATCCATAATTGATTAATTTTTTAAAAAGAAACTTTCAAAACAGTAAACCATCTTTCCCGGTCATTAATTCAACTCTCTGCATATTTTATATCTCCAGACACTTCTACTCGTGCATACTTATTTTAAGAGCACTTCATCGCAGCCCTGATGCTGCTTGTATACATCCATCACTTCATTTCATTGTGTGTGTAAACAGAATTGCATCTACAAATGTATGCATAGAGTAAAAATACATAAACAGAAATGTCTAGAGTTGTACATCATAATACTACACAAACTGGAAAGATGTGAAGAAACTATTTCCTTATAATGGTGAAAAGTTAAAAAAAAAATAAATATCTGATTCTGTACACAGAATACCTATGCCTACTTACATAAGACTGTTCAGGGAAAACAGAACCTTTCATTACTTATAAAACACAAGAAACCTTTCTTTTGTCTGAGAATAAATAAAAATTTCCCCTGAATGAACATCTGATTTTTTCATTCACAGCATACATCTCCTTCTTTCAAACACCAAACATTTACATTATTAATTCTGTCCAGAACTATCTATGTAGGATGATGGGTCAAAAAAAGCAGGCTGAGAGTCAACAGCTTCTTTGAGGGCTTATTTCCCAAGTATTATAGAACTGATAATTTTCTGAAGACTGAGTAGTCAATACCATAGACATAGTCAAACTACTAACATCACCTTCCTAGCTTGTAAGCCAAACTCCTGAGGAGCACAGAATCATCCACCCATTTACACTCCTCATCCATTTGTAGCTCTAAACTTATTACTTGTTGATAGGTTAGAGATGGGAATTGTGTTACTACCTGGACCAACTATCTGCAGAAATGTGATGAACTCTTTTCTTGGTAATCAAGGAATTATGTAGTAATAAGGACACCCTGCTGAATTCACCTGCTAGCTTTTCTTCCAAGTCATCAATTCAATTACTTGCAACTGCTGTCCCAACTTCAATCATCTAGCTTAAGGCTCAATGAGCAAGAAGAAGAGCAGGTATAATGAACATATCCCACAGTGGCCACTTTTTAAAAGACTTCTTAGAAGTCTAATTTTAAAAGCAGGATGGGAAAAGATGAAAAAAATCACAGAGAAGCAGTGGTGAAAAGTGGGGAATTAATTTAGGTATTTTTTCCTGTAAAGTGAATTCTAGGACACCTGCAGTGCTTCCAAAAATAAAAATGATGCTAGTAGAAGTAAATATAACACCATAGAACCACAGAATCATTCAGGTTGGCAAAGAACTTCACAATTATCGAGTTCAGCTGTTAAGCCAGCACTGCCAAGTCCACTACTAAACCACATCCCTAAGCACCACATCTACAAATTTTTTAAATACCTCCAGGGATGGTGACTCGACCACTCCCCTGGGCAGCCTGTTCCAATGTCTGACAACCCTTGCAGTGAAGGAATTTTTCCTAATATCCAATCTGAATCTCCCCTGGTGCAACTTGAGGCCATTTCTTCTTGTTCTATCATTCCTTATTTGGGAGAAGAGGCCAACATCTTCATAAGGTTCCTCATTGTTCTCTAGACCCTTCACCAGCCTTGTTGCCCTTCTTTGGACATGCTCCAACACTTCAATGTCCTTCTTGTAGTGAGAGGCCCAAAACTGAACCTAGTATTCAATGTGCAGCTTCACCAGTGCCAAGTACAAGAGTACGATCACTTCCCTAGTCCTGCTGGCCACACTATTTCTGATACAAGCCAGGATGCTGTTGGCCTTATTATTGACCACATATGTTCTGCTTTTCTCGAGCATCTGCTCTCAGAAAGCATCAAATTATTTTCAGCCATAGTACCAGCTAAAAGTGAAGCATTCCACTTATTTGTCACTTTTCTCAACTCTGCAGAGAGCTTGGAGCCCCTACTATAGGTCACACAGCGCATCAACTGTGCCGATGATGAGAAAATACATGATGATGAGATAAACTGGTGACAAGAAAATGTAAATGGATGGCAACAGTGGTGCTAGATCATGCTAGACTTACACAATCGTTTTAAGAGACTAAACTCTCCTCAAGGATTTAAATGTTTTCCTGCAATAAAGACCTACATAAGCTCACTGAAAAAACCCTGTGGGACCTAGAAAAATATTCATGACGTCACTACACTCATGATAACATAATTTTGCAATTTGTCCCATCTAAAAGCAAGAAAAGTAAAATGAAAAATCTCATTTGACGTTAATATCAATAGACAGTTCTTCACATTGATCAGCATACACATTATCAATTATTAAGAGAATTTTAAAAGAAAAAACTCACTGCATTTAATGTGTTTTTTCTGGGAAAAGCAGTATTACTCTTTATGCAGGTAAATTAATATATTAAAGGGTTAAGCATCAGCTTCTCACTATTGATATTCTGTTACAAACAGAAAACCAACGCTTAAAGAATTTTTTTTTTCTTTTCTTTTTTTAGTATAAAAGGTCAATTTTCTCACCTCATTAGGGCAGTCTCTCCCCAGGGAAAATCAAGATTTTCCAGCACCCAAGTAGAAATTTTAGTGCAAATAAATGTCTAAAAAAGAACTTCTTGTGAATGACTATTATTTTTGCAGGTATTAAATATACCTAGATCACACATTCCAAGCTGACTAATCTTTGTCACCTGACATAAATCAGGAAACTTTGCCACTACTTTTCAAAATTCTTTTTTCAAAGCTTTAACAGCCTTCCAAAACACTTTTTAAAATGTTTGGAGTGGTAATCTTTTTTCAGAAAGTGTCTTCAGTGAGGAACAACAATCACGTAACTGGCACATGGCTGAGTAGTTTTCAACACGATCCCCCCACAGACAGAGATAGCAGATGCATATTTCTAGCTCTTCCCCACATTTTATACAACCACTGCTGTCTTCCTCCATTATCTATTCCTTTGATTTTCAGTTGTGCTATTTCTTCTCTACCACTTCCTCTGATACACTTTTCCACTTTCTGTTTAACTTTTCCACTTTCCATTTAATTTTTCTACTTTCCTTCCCACCTTTTTTTTAAAAAAAAATCATTAAATCATGGCTTTCTTAAGATTCCCTGCCTATTCTTAGGAGGGCTGCTGGATACACCTACTCTTAGAAAAGCATTGAAAGTCTGAGAGAAAACTTGCATAAAATTACATACACTGACGTTATGCAAATACAAACATCCCACAGTTCTGCCTTGCTCCATCTCAAACATATCCATCTCCCTTTTGTGCATTCTGCTAAAAATTCCACTAGTTTCATTCTCCCTTCTTCTAAGTCCATTTGTGTTTCAACTGACTGTGTCTCCATCTCCCGTTCTTCACTATTCCCTCCATTGCCCTGAAGACACCTTCCTTCAATCCTGCCAGTCCTCCCATCACAGAGTGGGAAAAGAGTCAAGACCAGAAAGGCAAAAAGCACTGAGTAAGAAGGGCAGGAGAGAGTCACAACTGGCTCTTCCAGTTTATTAGATGTTTAGA
>WEIS01012431.1:0-25803 GCA_013389965.1 Todus mexicanus
CGCCGGGGGGCTGGCGGGAGCCGAGGGGCCGGCCGGGCCCCCGCCCTGGGGAGAGACCACCTGGATCTACCACGACGGCGAGGACACCAAGATGATCGTGGGCGAGGAGAAGAAGTTCCTGCTGCCCTTCTGGCTGCAGGTCATCTTCATCTCGCTCCTGCTCTGCCTCTCGGGCATGTTCAGCGGCCTCAACCTGGGCCTCATGGCCCTGGACCCCATGGAGCTGCGCATCGTGCAGAACTGCGGCACCGACAAGGAGAAGAACTACGCCAAGCGCATCGAGCCCGTGCGCCGCCAGGGCAACTATCTGCTCTGCTCCCTCCTGCTGGGCAATGTCCTGGTCAACACCACGCTTACGATCCTGCTGGATGACATTGCCGGCTCTGGGCTGGTGGCCGTGGTGGTCTCCACCATCGGTATCGTCATCTTCGGCGAGATCGTGCCGCAGGCCATTTGCTCTCGGCACGGTCTGGCCGTGGGCGCCAACACCATCTTCCTCACCAAGTTTTTTATGATGATGACCTTCCCGGCCTCCTACCCCGTCAGCAAACTGCTGGACTGCGTCTTGGGCCAGGAGATCGGCACGGTCTATAACCGTGAGAAGTTGTTGGAGATGCTGCGTGTCACCGACCCTTATAACGATCTAGTCAAGGAGGAGCTCAACATTATCCAAGGAGCCCTGGAGCTGCGCACCAAGACTGTGGAGGACGTGATGACTCCCCTCCGAGACTGCTTCATGATCGCTGCCGAGGCTGTGCTCGACTTCAACACTATGTCCGAGATCATGGAGAGCGGTTATACCCGCATCCCCGTCTTCGAGGGTGACCGCTCCAACATCGTGGACCTGCTCTTCGTCAAGGACCTGGCTTTTGTGGACCCCGACGACTGCACTCCGCTCAAGACCATCACTCGCTTCTACAACCATCCACTACACTTTGTCTTCAACGACACCAAGCTCGATGCCATGCTGGAGGAGTTCAAGAAAGGTGGGCTTGGGCCTGTGGCGGGGGTGGGAGGTGCTGCTGGGTGGCGATCAGCATCCACCTTCTTGAGGTGAGGGAGCTCTGCGGAGAGGCCTCTTGGGTTGCTGCTCGCAGACGGGTTTGGGGAGGTGCGTTTGGGACAGAGCGTGGCCACTGTTTAGGCATCTGCCAAATCTGCCAGTTCCCCGGGCCAGAAAGCTGATACGCGGCTGGTGTGTGCCCGTGGCCTCTTTTCCCCCCCTGCACTGGGATGTGTTGTGTGGGCACGATGCCAAGCAAGGTTGTTTTCTTTCTTGCTTTTTCCACTCGTCTGTCCATTATAGTGAGAAGCGCTGACGGGAATCCGCGCCTGTTACTTGGCTGCGTCTTCTCCGTGCTTTTTCAGCTGGCCTGACAGTGAGGAGCGGGTGGGCTGCTCGGGTATCTCTCAGGCTTGGTGCATGCACACGTGCTGAGATAAACAAGGCGTTTGAGCTCCATTCATAGGCTCTGCCTGACCTCATCTCCGTGGTCGTGTTCCAGTTATTTTGATTGATGCTTTCATCCTGTAACTCATAAATAGCTTCAGGGACTTAAAATACATTTGAAAGCACCTGTTGGTGCTGCACTTCAGAGTTACAGGTCTCTTTCCATAGGCTTCCCTCAGCCCCCAGGACCACGGGCTCAGCATAGACGTGACCGTTTCTACCTCTCTGGTGTAGCGTTCGTATTAGTTGCATCAGAAGGGGGCTGAGGCTTTGTGGCCCTGTCTTAATTGTCGGAGGTGTTGACCTGACAAATGCATCTTAATTCCTGTCAGAAGCTTTTGCTTATGAGAAAGGGAAAAACTTCCTTTCGTTTTTGAATCTGTTCCTCCCTGCAAGCCAAATAATAATAAAGCTATATGGCCTGTGCAGGAAAGTGCTTTCAAAGAAACATTTAAGTGAAATTTCGAGCAGATTGGATGTGTGAACTCCTGTGCTGGAAAACTGAAGGCCATTGGAGCGCCACGGCGCTGTTTTTGCCTCGGGAGATCTGATCAAACTACCGCTGAGCAGCTCGGTCCCTGGGAGATGATCTGGCTGAAAGAGGAGCTCTTTACAGCTCTACGGACCCCACAGTTCAGCTAACGAATATTTGAGTTCACCTTTTATCAACTGGGAAAGTTACCTTGAAAAGAACTTTGTAAATTGGTGAATGGCCTTTCTAGGTAATGAATTTAAATTACCACTTAATTTTCAGGTGCTGTTTTGTCTACATGCTGAGCTTTGGCGGCATGGCATTTGATCTCTTCCATCCCTCTTAACTCAATTTGGGAATCTGAAGGGTTGCCCCATTGGTTTCCTCATTTTAATTTCACCTTCACAGAAAGGAAGTGAACACGCTTCTGCTTTTTACTAACTAGTGCAGCAGTGGTTTTCTTCGTCTCTTTCTGCCTCTGTGTAGTGATGGGGAAATGTTGCTTGGGTTCAGAGCTGTTGGAGAGATGAGGGAGCGCCTCCCTCAGCTGTGGTTTCTGTGCTGTGGGATCCGCGGCTTGAATCTGGAGAACTCAATGATGTCACTGAACTGTGGCTGCTGAAGATGGATTTTGCTGCATGTGTGAGCGTAGGGTTCTTCTTCCCTTCGCCCGCCCCTGTTGTTATTTGGACTGCAGGTAGCATGATGGAGTTCCTAACTGGTAGTGAGACTTGTGGGTTTTTTTAGCTTAGTTTGTGTCTGTGTGTTTGAAAAAATGAATAGTATTTTGGTTACTTTATTCCCCCTGTCTGAAAGCAACAAATTGCGCCTCTGTGTGTTAACATAGGAATCCTTCTATTTAATAGCTGGGAGAATTGGGAGTGTGCTTAAATCCTGCAAGTGTAGCCAAGCCAAATATGCCTCCTTACAGATCCTGATGCTTGTGCTTAAAATGGGCTTCTTAAAAATTCTCCTGAGCAGGTTGGAAGGTGCAGAGCAGAGATTGCACTCCCTGGTAGCCGGAGAACTTCCCTTACCTGTGCACTAGGAAACATCCCAGTAGCACAAGCTTAGGATTACTTCCTAACACGTTGTGTTCCCTCCTGAGATTGCTGCGTCCTGGAATAGTTTCTGTAGTTGTGAATTAATTCAGGGTAGTTTGGTCATACTGGAGTGTTTACTCCAGAACAGTCATGCTGGTTGGTCTGTACTGACAAGCCCTGCTGTTAGTACCAGCTCTGTCCTGACGGATTTCTCTTTAAAAGTGCAGATATAGTGGAAATAAATGGCTTCCTTTGTGTCCTTTGAAATGAATGTAAATAACTGATAGCTTGCTTGATCTGGCATAGCACGATGTCTTTTGCAAGACTTCTTCAAACTTTCTTCTTCAGAGCAACCTTGCCAAATTCCCGTGAGAATGTACAAATTGAGGGTGAGAATCAAATTGCGTGTTACTCTCTGGTAGAGCGTTGAAAATAAATAAGCTTACGGTTTTGAATCGTTCCCTTCCCACCACGTTGACCTTCTGCCGCACTAGGCTTGCTTCTAAACTCACACGTATGTCTTTCTTTCCACCCAGGTCTCTGCTACCACCATCGGGTGCGGCGGGCAGCTGGTGCGATAGTGCTGTCGGTTGAATACTTTCATTGATTTAAGAATATTCTTATTTTTTCAAGAAGCTTGGTAACTAGCTGGGTAGGTGGGGTTTTGAAGCTCACTTTTTGGACAGGAGCAGAACATGCTTAATCTAAACACAGAATGAAGGCTTAGGAGGAAGAGATTAAAAGCCAAGCACAGCAGGATATACGTACGTCCTTATGGTGTTGCAGAAGATGAAATGAGTAGTTCTGTACTTGTTCTGGTGCCTAGGCTGAGCAGCCGGAGGATTCAGTGATGGGCCTGTTTTTAATGTTCTTTGCCCACAGTTGCAAAAGAAGTATCTGTTTTGCTTCTGTGCTGCCGGGCAAGAAACTTAATTTTAAGAGAGCTGCAACACATTCCCACTCCCTTGTTGCACTAATATCTTAAAATATGATTTTTGAAGCAGTCTGCAAAAAAAGCTACTCTTCTAAAAGATATTGCTTACTTACAAATAAAAACATAAATACCTTCTGGAAGAGGGGTAACTTTCTCTTCCCATCGACAGGCCTTGAACCTCTACCAGCACTGTCAAATCTCATTTGGAGTAAGTCTGCTCTCAGCTAACCTGATGTTGGCCATTGCTGTCAAGGGGAGCAAGGTGTTACATGTCCCAGGACTGATTTGTGTCCTGGCTGCTAAAGCTGCAGGAGGGAGTGAATGAGTGGCAAAGTGATTTTTGGAAAGCAGCTGGTGAACTGTCTGCACTGGTCTCCTTTTTCTTGTTTACAAGTGTGTGGACTTGCTTTGTTCTCTCCCCCGCCCCCCTCGCCTTTTTGACAGTTTTCTTAGGTCTCTGCTCAAATACTCTCTGGCACTTGCTCTTGGTGTTTTTCACAGGCAGATCTCTGCATGTGTGATCCTGAACCCAAAGCATTCTATTTCTAGTTCCCTGCCTGCCAGAACTACAAGAATTCAGCATGAAAAACCTCATGTTGTAATACTAATATTTTAAGATTGGCCCATTTTCTATGAGCCATTGTACGGCTGCTTTCCTTGTAGCTTGGACGGCTTCAGAGGGCAGCAGTTTCTCAATCGGAGCCGTCCTTATCTGGGGATTTTGAGTCATATGTTTTGATCTTCTTTATATCTGTCTCCACTACCATGTTATACTAAAGATCAGAGTTAATAACCTGTTACAAAGAAGTCACAGTACCTCCTAGCTTCCTTGTTAAAATCGTTGCCAACTGGACTTTTTATTTTCTTTCCTAAAAACTTTGTCAGATTTACCTTGATGATCTTCAGGCTCTGTTGGTCTTCTGTTGCTGTTTTCAATAATGTGTATGTTTGGTGGCCTTCTTTAGTATGGACGTAGGGCCTGAAGGTAAAAATAGGACCAAAGAAAACCAAGCCCCAGCAACCTGAAACATAAACCACTTAATTTTCAGGGAGCAGAGAAGGATACCTGAGTCTACTTAATCCTCTTGAGCATTAGAAATCTTTTTTTTTGTTGTTGGGGTCTTTTTCGGTTGTGTTTTTTTTGTTGTTTTTTTTTGCAAGCATATAGGACAGCAAGTGATTGGTAGCCCAGGGATCCAAAGTTTGACATTGCTATTGTTGTCCTGAGGGATTTTTTTCTGTTATTAAGCCACTTGCCTTTCTGGTACAGCTCTAACCAAGGCTTGTAGGTGGCTTGTTTCCTGATCCTTTTCAGGTTTTATGGATTACGATCCTGCTGAATCTCAGTCCAGACTTCCCATGGGTAACTTCTATTGAATGGATCTGAATGCTCACTTTCTATTTTACCTAACGGGTTGTCTGTCTCCTGCACCATTTTTTTATGTAATCCTGTGACTACCGCATTACGAGAAACTGGAAGAAACGACATAAATCCCTTCTGGGATTATGAAAGGCATGTAAAACTCCTTCTTGGAAAACAATATCGTTTTCAAGACTGCTTGACTAATAAAAGACATCTCCTCTGATCCTTTCAGGGAAATTCATATGAAAGGAAAGGTATCGAGAAGGTCCAAGCGTGGAGACTTTTTTGTGTGAAGAGAGTAGGGGAGTTGTAGGTGGGAGGGAATTTGCCACCAAGATACAGAAGGCTTAGCATGATATGCCTGCAGATTTGTTCCCAGAACAAAAATTTCATGTGGGGGTGGGGGTTGCCTCGTGACAACTGTTTCTTGGCTGTCTGACAGCGTAGCACCCGCAGGTACTGTGCTGCCAACAGCTTTGCTGGCCTTGCAGAGCTCCTGAGGGATGCGTTCTCGTTCCACTAGAGAGGAGCGGATGTGGGTTACTGCAGGCAGCCCTCCTGCTGGTATGCTGAGACAGAGGCATCAAGGGAAATACATCAGAGAACAACTTCAGTTCTTCCACGGCTCCCTACTATGAAGCTGTTTTAGAGACCAGTAAAAGAAGAGATGCTGCTGAAGAGCAGCAGTGCTTTTTCACCTGGGCCTCGATGAGGAGCCCAGCTGGAGGCTCTGTTCTGCTGCCGAGAGTAGAAAGAAACATGTGGTTCAGGTGTCTGGCAGTGAGAGGAATAATTGAATTAAATGGCTTGAGCAGTAGAAGTCTGAATGTGGCTCTCATGTTGAGTGTGATTCTTTGATTGCTTTTTAACTGATTGCTGGCAATTCTTAACATTGAACAAAGACAAGAAGTTGCCTTCTCTTCCCCTCAGCTGTTTGCTAAGTTAGCAAACACTTTCCTGCACTGAAGCTGATGGGAGTGAATTCCACCACAAGTAAACCACATTGCTTTCTGCTTTCTCTGTGTCTGTAAAGGTTATCTGTAATAGGCAGAGATGTAAACTTTAGGTCAGGCTGTGCAGCCAGCAGCACTTCAGGGCCGATTTTGGAGCAAAACAGAGAGAAGAGGCACAATGTCAGCTTCTGAGCAAATTCAGTCACGCAGGCAAATGATCAGGTGCTTTAGTCATTGCCGTATTCTTCTAGGGTGAGATTTTTTTTAAGTTTTTTAGTATTTCTCTGACATTAGGTTCTGAGGAGCACAGCGCTTTCTCAGGGAACTTCAGCTGACTCTAGGGGTGTAAGAACAATGACAGTGAATCCTCTGCAGTAGTACATGTCTGACAATGGCTATGACTGCTTAGAGAAAGTATGAAGTTATAGTGAGTAGGAGTATTGAGGGGGGATGGTACTAGGTCACTTAGCTTGGAACATCGGTGCCGTTAAACCATAGAAAAGTTCTGCTCATCTTTCTGGTGTTAATTAGCGTCAGATTTTTGTCTGGCTCACTTGGAGGGTAAACATTCTAGTGCGCAGGAATTAATAGCTGGAGAATTTGAGGTCTCACTACTTTGCCTCTTTTAACCACTATACAATGTATGCATAATATTAAGAGTCATAAGTGAGTTTTACATCTGCTTGGGCACCATCAAGTAGGCCTAGAATGAAAAGAGTGGGTGAGCAGTGTGTTTAATGAGTCTGTCTCATCCTGCCTTGTTTTTTTACATTAATACTTAATAAGAGCTCGCTTTTTCATTAGCTTATGTGCCTCTACAGAGCTGTGGTCCCTGTCTTGGTAGACCAATTTCACTTGTAGTATGCAGTCCTCCAAATTTCACTAATGGAGCTTGTAAAACTAGCCCTCAGCACAAAGTACTCCGGTAGTTTGAACCATACCCTGGTGCACATGACCTGGCACTCTTGTTAATTTGACAAGATCCTGAAATACAGCCTACCAGCTACAAATAGGAGTCTAAATACTTGGTGCTAATGAGCTACAGCCAACAGTACATGGCTAACAGCCCCAGATCAGGTGGTTGATCCAACCTGGCTCCTGCCAAGGTCACAGAGTCGTTTCAGGACTATCTAGTGGTGGCATTTTGTTTCACTTTTCAACAATATATAATAATAGTAAAAGAGATGCATAAATCTGTCATTAACCTTCTTCTGGTGGATTCCATCTTTTCCCTTGGCCTAGAAATCAGCGTGGCCCAATAGTTGCTGGCAGAAGAAGCAACACTCGGAATAAACCAGAGCTAAGTGTGATAGTGTACAAAGGATCTGTGAGAAAGGCATGAAAAGTAAAGCTGATTAAGGAACCATAAGGGGAAGAGATGACCTCGTCACTTCGTGATAGGTCTTCGTACCGAGAGGTGAGTGTAGGGAAGAGAAAGGGATGGCCTGGAACAGGTAAGTTGAGAAGTCCCTTTGTGTTCTAAATGGCTTTTCGTACAACACGGAGTACATTCTTCAAAATATATTGTTATGTGTTAAGGCAGAGAAACTTAGTCTACTAAAAGATTTCCTGTAGCTTCTTTAAAACAAACAAACCACCAGGAAACTCCACTGACATTACAACGTCAGGACATGTAACTGTGCTGTGTCTTCCACAAAGTGCACTTGGAGGAACCAGGTTCCTGTTTGATACTCCAACGTCAAACATGAAGTTGCAGTATCAGAAGGATAGATGGCAGAGAAATCTGTCCTGTTTGGAGAGAAACTGGATGTTCTTTTGACTTGTCGCTGGAGTTGCTTGTGCTGGATGTACTTAACATGGTGGCTGGTTCAGCTTCTCTTTTCGTTCCTAGTCCCTGATTACAAAGGGGCTTTGATTCTTTCCAGACTTATCTCCACTACCTCTTTTCTTTTTTGTCCTCCTCTACTCAAAAGTACTCTCTTCCCTTTTTATGGCTCCATCTCTAGTAGCATTCCACTCCAGACGGTCGTGAGTAGGGACCTTTGGGGACCTTTGAGCCTCTGTTCTCCTGTTTTATGTTACAATTGCTTGGGAGCCTTCCAGAATTCTGGTAGACAGCTAATTTTCACTGAAGAGAAGAGCGACTTTCAGGATTTGCTACATGTGTGTGCTGTCTGTGGGACATCATGTGGACTGTCTTTGACAACTGTGTGGTTTTAGTACACATCTCTGTAAATGAAAGAGGTGTTTCTCTGTCTGGGTTGGCTGGCATGTTGGAGGTTAGGATTCTTACAAGAGTATTTGTGGTTATTTTCATGATGTAAAGACGTGAGTCATTCTTGCTCTTTACCTACTGGTGATGATATCTGCTTGAGAGGACTAATGAAACAATACTAGAAAAGCAACTTGTAACCAACTTGTCTTAATATACACAAGTCCTAGACTGAATAGAAACCTCGAAGCTAGGAAAGCTTGTGTGTGTGGGACTTACTTGTCTTTGCATTGAAGTGTTTTGCTTGTAAATGGTTGGGTATAGTAATTTCAGTCTTTAAATATAAAGCAACAGCCCTTCTCATCAAGGAATTGTACTTGTAAGTGTGATGCTTGTCAAGCTGGGAACTCAAACCTGGTGATTATTGAGGCCTCAAGAGTTACAAGTTAATGTGATTCTACCGCAGTTACTAATTAACCGAGCAAGAGCTTTGCTCCAGCTGAAGGAGCTGGAGCCAGAAGATGAGCGCATACATTCAGTACAAAAGATCTGTATGGTTCTGTCTTCTGTAATGCTTTCCGTTGGGATTGCACCACTCTTTTGCTGGCAGTCCTAAAAGGATCTGCTCTTCAAATGAAAGCAGTGTTGTAACATTACTCTCTGCAGGGTGAACTGCGCCATCAAGACTGAGCTCCTACTTGTTTGAGGTTGTCTCCCACAGTGAGCATGAATGAAAGTTGGTGTTTTGTTTTGGGTTTTTTTTATATAGTGAGGTTTTTATGGTGGTATAACCTCTTACAGCGATAAGAGGGAGCTATCCATGCCTGTTGATCTTTGTGAAGGTGAACAAAGCTTGATTTTCCTCGCTTGTCCATGGGTAATGAGGAGAACAAACTACTGAGTCTGCCATAGTTGGATAGTGTGCTGCCAGCAAACAATTTTAAGAAAGATCTTGCCATTTCTGGTTTCCTTCCAGGGCTCCACCTCCTGCTTTCAGAAGATTGTCCTGCCCCTGCCCTTTGCACTGGGGGTTCAAAGTGCAGCCCGTGGCCGAAAGTGAGCCTGCAGGACCCCTTTCCATGCAGCAGTTATGTAAGGATAAGGATGATCAGTTGCCCACTTTTAGTGCTTGTAAATTGCTTGTCAGCAATTTCTAGACTCCTGCAAAAAAGGAAGAAAATCTGCTGGTGTAAACTTGTTCTTGATAAAGATTTACAATCTGACATCAAAAGTAGGTGTGGCTCTGGGTTTTAGGCAAGCTGGAGGCTTAGTTCTTCATATCTAGCCTGGGACATCTTTCCACTGAAAACAAGTAGAGCTCTTACAATTCCCATGCACAGCAAGTTGCATACAAGGACCTTCAGTTGGTATTACAGGGCATCTAGTAAGAGGCTTCAGTTAAATTTTGTACTAGTTAACGTAGACCTAAATTGTGAATTAGAGTTATTCAGTAGCTCTAACTTGAACTCCAAGGCACATCACTAAATTTTTACTTCAAGGTGGATATGTCTTGCTATGTGAATTTAACCCCCCCCACCCTGTGTAACTGAGGTATGCGTACGATAAAACTTTTTGACTTTCAGCTTTTGTTTTAGTGTGGGAAGGAGATGAAGCATCTCTCAAGATATCAGTTATATGAAGACTTACTGTGTAGGTCTTGCTTTTCTTCCAGCAGAGAGGGGCAGGGGATGTGTCACCAGATGCTGGGCCAGTGGTCCTGTCAGTAGCTCGCTATATGGACTACATGGTTATAGCAGGATGGGGTTTATGCTGCTCTTTAGATATGATCTGGTCTTTGTTGCATGCTGATTTTCTGCCCTCACGGGGAATAACTTTCCTCGTTGATATTCTAGTTTGCCTGGAGCCTTTTGGAGTGGTTAGGCTTGAAAACATTAATAACTCCACAGCTACATTCAAGAACTTCACACTGCTTACTGGAAGTATTTTTTCTCTTTTCTTAGTGTTGAAGAATTGCTTGTGCTGTGTGAGTGGGATTTCTCCCAGAGAAATCAAAATCCCCATCAAAATCATTGCCTGTTTCTTAGTGAAAATCCTGTACTTTAGACTCAACATCAGCTACAGAAAGGTCAACTGCTCACTTGCAAGAGAAACAAGAGACTTTTTCTATCACATATAGAGGAAAGCCTGCTTCTGTTCCTTCCATACTGGTGTATTTGTGTTTTCCTATGATCCTTAGAGAGCACAACATACTTAAAGTTTTATTCCCTTTCCATATGACGAAGCTTGCCTTTCTATCATAATCGGGACCAACTGTTTTGTAGGTCCTTCTGTTTGGTTGACAAAGGCCTGGGGGGTTTATGATCACTAATGTGGAATTGCTCTGCTAGTGGCTTACTGGTTTAATCCAGCTTGTGTTGTATTGTCTGAAGGCTCCCAAGGAGAACCTGGAAGCTGAGAAGTTGCACAGTTCACCCTGTGGGCAGTCTCAGTGGGGGGTGAAGCTTCCCAGCGTGGGAATCCCCTGAGGTTAGAGCTTCAGGAAGGCAACTGGGGCAATGAAAAAACTTAATTACCTACATAATGGATGCAGTCTCCAAAAGTACAGCGATCTGTTGCTCCATGCCAATCATTGGGTTGAACCTGTGAGTGCAGTTGTACTGTGTGCAGCCAATGTGCAAGCAAATACAGTAGCTTTCTTTTTTCCTGCTTTCTCCAATGCCCTTGGGGTTAAGGGTGGGGATGAAGGTTTCCCTGTGCTGTGTGATGCACCACAGACGGGAATCCCAATCTCTCCTCCTCCTCTCGGCAGGAGCACACCTGCTGTGCATAGGATGTGAGGTCTACCAGGAGAGCTCTGATGTCAATGGCTCTATTCTGTTAATGTTTCTTTTGCTTTCCAGAACAGCTGTTTCCAATTTTCGAGTTTTTGCTGTTATCTTTGAACAAGCTTTTTTTTCTTCTTCGTAAGAGAGAGACTGGGGAAGGGTGTGGGGTGGAGGGGAGACACACATACATTTGCGTGTCGAGGGCATTTTTGTTTCTGATTCCTGGCGTGAAAACTGGGTTTAAACTTGTTCCTTGCCTGCTGTTTGAACATGGTCCAGTGGTAAGAGGCTTTAATACATGTCTTCTTTGCAAATCATCAACCTCACATCTTCCAGTAAAGGAAGGAATTTGGGAATATAGCTTCCAAGAGTAATAGCCCTCTCAGCCCAATGCAATGCAGAGGCTCAAACCAAAAAGTTCCAAGGAAAATACTCATAAAGGGGGAGGTTGTCTAGCTGTAGCCCTGACAGTTTTGCATTTAAACTATGGGGCTTTGCAGGGAGATCAGTATGCTCTTTTTTTCAGATAGGTGTGCAGCCATTCTGGAATTAGTATCTATGTTGGAATGTCTTAATCTAAGCATGGAACAGAGAATTTAACAAAACATCTCTTATTTCTGAAGTTTATATTGATGATGTTCTGTAGCTTGCCATTTTCCCTGCTATCCAAATAACCTCTAGCTGGAAACACACTTGGAAGTATTGGAGGCTGCATCCAGGTAGCATCTTCTGATCAGTAGGAATCAGCTGAGTACCTTGAAAAGTGCTTCAAAGGCTTAAAGGAGGATGCTGAGCAAAGATCCACCATGTGGAAGCTGGTAAGCTTGGGAACTTGGGTAGCAGTTATGCCAAGTCTGAGATAACGTCGGTTTCCTCTGAAGACCAATAAACCAGCAGTGTCCTGCCAGTATTCAGAGGAAGCTTCAATGTGACCATTCTTTCAGGAGGGTATGAAGTGCTTTAGTTTAAAGAGATGTAACAAATGAGTTAATCTTGACTATCCTTTCCAGTGCTGCAGTTTGTAGTTGCGACAAGGAATGAGTCTGTACTGTGGTTAAACATGTAGTCCCCACAGCCAGAGACAGCATACAGTTTCTGGGAGCAAGAGCTTTTGCTGTGGTGATGCTTGTGAATGGTTCTCCTAGAGAAAAGAATTTTCATCTCTGAATGTTTTCTGAGGCTTGTGAGGATGATTGGGATGTCAAAAACCTGAAGATGTGCCTGGATGAAAAAGTTCTTCAGATAGGAACAGACTATTTTTTTTAACCTCATAAAACTAAGGTTAAAGCATACAGGAGATTTAATTTTCCTATTCCTTTTCGTTTGTTTTCTCCAAAGTGGAAAAATGAACCAAGGAAATCAAGGGCATAACTGCTTCAAGCGAGCTGAGAGCTGGGTAAGGATAAGGGGGAGAACTTGAGGGTTTGGATTTCCTAGTGCTGTCCAAAGTTGCATATAGACTGTGATGCCTTCTCCTTCTGATCCAGTTACTTTGCTCTAGAATGGAGACTAATTTTTGTTCCCTTCCTTTGTATCAGCAATGATTTTGTGGGAACTAGGATGTTTCAGCTTTTCTCCTGTAATTTAAGGTATATGAAAAGAGTTTGGTTTAATCTTCATGTAATAACTTCCTTGTGTGATGATTGCAACTTTTAGACTGACAGTCTCTCCGATGACTCAGATTTTGTTTCTCTTGCCCTGAGGTTCTTGGCTGTCAGTGTCTTTATTTAGTGTTTTCACTCTTCATTCTGCAGATCAGTGTGTAGTTCCTCTGGCACTGTTTGTTGGCAGAAGGTGAGGAAAATCAGAGACTAGGAGACAGTAGCAACAGATGAGATGAGGCCATCTGCTAGACAAGCGTGTGGGGATACAGAATCACAGATTGGCAGGGGTTGGAAGGGACCTCCAGAGATCATCTGATCCAACCTCCCTGCTAAAGCAGGTTCACCTAGAACAGGTTGCAGAGAATCGCATCCAGGCAGGTTTTGAATATGTCCAGAGAGGGAAACTCCACAACCTCTCTGGGCAGCCTGTTCCAGTGCTCTGCTTCCCTCAAAGTAAAGAAGTTTTTCCTTGTGTTCAGATGGAGCTTCCTGTGGTCTGGTTTGTGCCTGTGGCTGTCATCCTATCACTGGGCACCACTGAAAAGGGTCTAGCTCCATCCTCTTAGCATTCTCCCTTTAGGTATTTCCAGGCATTGATAAGATCCCTTCCCAGTCTTCTCCAGGCTAAACAGACCCAGGTCTCAGCCTTTCCTCATAAGAGAGATGTTCCAGTCCCCTAATCATCTTCGTAGCCATCGACTGGACTCTCTCTGATGGTTCCTTGTCTCTCTTGAACTGAGGAGCCCAGAACTAGACACAGGACTCTAAATGCGAGCTCACTAGGGCAGAGTAGAGGGGGAGGAGAACCTCCCTTGACCTGCTGGTCACACTGTTCTTAATGCACCCCAAGACACCATTGGCCTTTTTTACTGAAAGAGCGCACTGCTGGCTCATGGTTAACTTGTTATCCACCAGGACTCCCAGGTCCTTCTCAGAAGAGCTGCTTTCCAGCAGGTCATCCCCTAACCTGTATTGGTGCATAGGGTTATTCCTCCCCAGGTGCAGGACTCAACACTTGCTCTTGCTGAACTTCATTAGATTCCTCTCTGCGCAACTCTCCAGCTTGTCCAGGTGTTGCTGAATGGCAGCACAGCTTTCTGGTGCATCAGCTGCTTTTCTCAAGTTTTCTGTTATCAGAAAACTTGCTGAGGGTACTCTATGCTTTCATTCAGTCATTGGTGAATATATTGAACAGGACTGGACCCGGTACTGACCCCTGGGGAGCTTTGCTAGCTACAGGCCTCCAACTAGACTCCACCACTTTTTTTATGGTAGATGGCAAGATGGTAACCAAAGCATGGCTAAATCCTTGACTCCCTCATGAGCCAGGAAGCCTCGAGCTCTGTTCCTGGTGTTTGTGTACTATGGACAGGATGGTTACTCCAGAGGCTAACACAGCAGTGTTCCTCATGACCATCCGTTCTGAGGAGTCTCGAGCAAGCTGAGTAAGAAGGATGCAGTGGTATAGATCCAAGTCTGTTCTCACTGCTGGTGAAATTTGGGATGAAAAGGATAGTTGAGTTGGGCTTTTCTTCTTACTTTGTGATATGTTGTGGTATGGGGAAATCGCAGCCCACCAACGTGCTATTTGTCAACAGTTAAGGGAGTGTGCAAGATCTGTCCTTTTGATAGTCCAGCCCTGATCTTGGATGGTGCGGGCTGCCTCCTCAGTGTGCCACTCACTGTGTCCTGCTTTTGCCGAGTCTGTTGTCAGAGGCTGGATACTGCCACTGCTCTGATGGTTGTTGGGCCCATGTGCCTGTTAGGGTCTAGGCTGGACTTGCTTCCATAACACAGAATTGAAAGACCCCGTGTCCTATTGATACCATTATCAGTGTGTCTCTTCATGCTTCCATTAATGGCTAACGTCAGATTGAAGTGTCTGTTACTGCTGAAGGTCAGTGTTGGACTCGTAATCAAGGGCACCACTATGTTGTGCCAGCATGAAAAGTTTTGCTATGGTTGTGATCATATTGATCTGTTTAGCTCCATCCTGGTTCTTCGCTGTTTTCTTTGACATGGGAGGTACGAACAGGGTGGAGAAGATGAAAAATTTGCTGCTTATTCCATTCACAAAATGGATGTGGCTGGAACAGTAAAGACATGATCTATTTTCTCATCCCTTTCCTGGGGATTAGGCTTGTGCAGGGAAGGGGTGGACAGGGACTAGTTCATCCTTCCCTTGACTGACTAAAAGAAGAGGTGAGTGAGTGAGAAATCTCATTGGAAAAGTTGCTACCAGAAGGGGACAGAAATAGATTTCTAGTTTCAGAGGCAATTACTTTTCTTTAATTTTTAATCCCTTTGTGTTTGAACAGAGAGACAAAGGGAGTGATGGCAGGACTAGGTAGGGCAGCCTTTGAAGGCTGCGCAAGGAAGAGGTGGGAGTGTCGCAACCTTTGAGTTGTTAACCTTTTGAAGTCGCATGGGGTAGATTTCTCATTACCCTTGCCCCAACACATGCACATTTTTCCTTGTGACATACCAAGTAAACTGCCTTCTGCCTCAGAGGTGGTGAGGGGTTGTTAAACCTGTTTGGCTTCGAGGCAGTCATTCTGGGGATTCTCTTTATCTGCACGTGTGAGGGTCAGGAGGCCTGCAGAAGTCACCCTCCACTTCCTATGTCTGATGTCCGCTCCACAGGACCAGCGCTTAAGGCAAATCCTCTGTGTTGAGTGAGAGGTTTCAGTAAGTGCTTTCAAAAATAGTGGTAGGTCGTCCTTCCAGGGTCAGGCAAGGGAGCTGCAACGCTCCTGGGAAAATCTGCGTGCACGATTGACCAAGCCAGTGACTCCGCACAATAGGGAGGGTGCTTGAGTACAGTATTTAAAGATCTTACTGGAGAAATTGAACATTAAACTAGGTTTGCAGTTTGATTTTAAACCTGATACTAAATTCTTGAAGCCAATCATCATGTCTTTTTTATTTTCCCTATCAGAATAAGTTGCTTTTAACAGGGTGACTGACTGCATTAGTGTCTGTCAAAGTGCTGACTTCAGCATGAAGAAGCCACTTAGCTGCATCGTGTACGCATATATGCGTCTTGGTGGTGATCATGTTTCTTGGTATATAGCATCTCTGTAGCAGGATACAGGAATACTGAACAAAGCTATGGGCATTTCTGTTTGCTGCTGCTTTTTTTTTTTTTTCTTCTCTTCTAGCTATTGCAAAAAGTATGAGATTGCTGAGACAAGCTTTTATATAGCAGTGGTCAAGGAGAATCCAGAACTTCTGGAAAGAGAGAAAGTGAGAGAACTGCAGTTTTTCAGTGCATGGGAGAAGGTTAAAGCACAAAATATAGAAAAGGAAAGCTATCATGGAAAAAAATAAGAAAAAAGTTGAAAGTAAAACCTGATGATGAGAATGATCACTGGCCTCCCTCTGGTGTTCTTGTCACAGCTAACACTCTCCTAACCTGCTGTTTGTGCTTGTCTGGGATTTTGGTGTGTCTCAGTGATCCATTTAATGTTCCTAAAACAGGTGCCATGCAGACACAGGCGAATGAGCTTTCTTGGTGTGCCAGCAAAGGATATGACTCAGCTGAAGTGATGGCTCGTTTAGTGAAGCAGTTAAACCAAAAGTGTGGAAATTGTCAGGGTTTCCAGTGATAACTATTTCCTTTGGATATTTTTTGTGTTATGGACATAGCAAGAAAACTTTTTACTGTGGACATTGGTCTATTAGGAATTGACTTGTAGTTTGCAGTTTAATTTATATGAGCCTCATAAAGCAGGTGACTGTTTAGTAGTGGAAGTTGAGTTAGATTTGAATCTATAGAAGGTTATTGACCTCATCTTTTAATCTGTCAGATCATTCTTCACTCTTGTTTTCTGTTCGGATGTTACAATATCGAGATGTTTTTGGAAAGGGTGCTGGGAAAACTTGCAAACATTTTTCACACTAAAGATGGTTTGTCTTCATGGCTGGGAGGGTTCATCTGGACACTTGCTCTGAATTTTATTTTTTTGTTTGGAAAACTGAAGTTCTTAGAAGTTAGATGGCCTTGGCTTTCTTTGTTCTTTCTTCTGTCTCAGACATCTGTATCAGCTCTCTCACTGAGCTCTTTATCTTACTTGGCTTTTCTGTGGATGCCTGGAGGCCTTGGCTCACATTCTCAAGAGTGTCCACTGGTTCAAGAAGCCATCACTGCTATCAAATTACCTTGACAGCTGTTGTCCCATTTCATATTTGCCATCCCCTCCCCGTGGCTTCCTTGTGATTTTTGGCAGAAGCTGTGGCTATTGAGCAATGAAACTTGGATCTGAGAATCTTGTTGCTGGTGGGAAAATGAGATGAGAGCATGCTAGTTAATGCCTTGCAACTTGACTTCTTGCTGATGTATAATCAGTAGCATCTTTATTTAAAAACAAAACCTACCACTAGCTACTCTGTGGATTGAGCGGATGGTTCATTTGCTGTTCATCTGGAGTCGTACGATAGGTGCCGATCTCTTGAAATAACACACTCTGTACCAAGATGTGTGTGACCAGACAAGCTCTTGATTTCAAGTCCTTGACAAATGCCTATGCATAAGGACTGCAAAGCAGCTAGAATGCTTGTGTTAATGAAAGTAGTTCACAAGGACATGGACTGGCTTTGTCTTCAATCTGTTAATTTTACTGGTGATCCTGCCCATGTGTAACCTGCAACAGAGCTCCTTTAGTACTGTGTAGCAGATGTTAAAGATGACCCTATAAAAAGCAGTTTGTCTTGCTTGGATATGAATTAACAAAATGTAGCGATAGCATTGGGGGGGCTCTTTCATGTGTGTTTGGGGACTTCATTGCCATTCTTTTAAACGCAGCCATAAAACACTTCTGACAAGTGACAGAGATGGTGATCTCGGGGCCAACCATCGTAAGAGAGCTGCCATCTCTGTAAAGCTCTTCTTTTAAGATGTTTTGTGTTTCCTTTGTCAGTTGTTTGAAAAGTTGGCTGATGCCTGGCATGCTTTAATCTCTACTGATCATTATTCTTGTCCCTGTTGGAACATGTCAGCAACTAAATTTTGTATAACATACTGGAAAATTAGGAAGGAAGGAGCAGATCTTAATTGGAAAGATGACTGACAGAAAATAATTAATGTATCCAGAACACTCAGTTCTGAGGAACACATATAGGAAAGGTGTATAAAGAATTATTTTGCTTGTGTATGATTTAGCACCTGATAACATCAGTGTGAAATGTAAAGCTTGTAAAAGTCTGGATCAGACCAGCCTTAATGCACGTTTTACAGCTTCTAAATTCCTGTGCCAAAGGGGGAAGACCTGACTTCTACTGAAACACGTGCTGCGAGTTTTGTATGTATCTGCAGAGAAGGACATTTTAAGGAGTCGGTGAATAGTTCTGGTGTGTGTGGAGTGAAATCCTGATGTCAGTCAGAAGCTGAAAATTTGAGGGCTGGTGTCTTGTGGCTCCATCCTGATAGGAGCTGGTGAATTGTGGCATGTTAAGTGGTCGCAGGTGCTATGGAGCCCTCCTGGTTTGTGCTAAAGAAGAGCTGGGAAAGTAGTGAGACCAGCTGTGAGGTTAAGGGAGGAAAACTCAGAAGATGTCCTCTGACTTTAGAAAATCGTAATTACATCAACGTTACCCCTTAGAAAAGAAATAGAAGTAAAATCGAGAGTGGATTACATATAGGTGAAAAATATATGCAGCTTCCCTCCCCTAGCTGTACCATTTGATTTGCAGGGTGGGATGCACAGGTTTTCTGTTGATATGTGGGGAAATAACTTATTCCTGACATTTCTTTTGCCTCAAAGGAAAACAAAAGACACCCATAGGGGCTCAGTTCAGTGTACAATTGGATTAAAGTTTTCATTTTTTTTTAAAGAAAAGTGGCAATTTACCCTACCTGCCTCGCATCCCTTGTTATCCTGGAGTTTAACATGGGTTTAAACAAGGTTCTCCTTGGTCCGGTCTCTCCATGGTGATCACAGAAAGCGCTGGAAGGCTTGAGCTTTCTGCGATCCCTGGCACGTCTTCCGTTACGCAGCTACGGTTTTTGTAGCAGTAGGGGACTTGTTAGTTTTCCAACTGCAGTTCCCAGCAAACGTGTCCGCTCTGCGGTGTAGACTGCTGCATGTTCGGTGTTAAAATAGTTCTATAGCTTGCAGGCATCTTGCATTTCAAATATGGGTGGAGAAACAAGCGTTGGCCTTTAAGGCAGGGGTTTCAAAGCTTTTTGATATCAAAGGCCATGTTGACAACTTGGCAAGCACTTGTGGGCTCAAGTGTGTTAGATCTTTAGGATAGGAGCTGACTTGCTGCAGGCGTTGGGAAGGATGTTTTGCATTGTTTAAATGTATTGTCAGGTGTGTTATGTCCTTTCTCTGTAATGTGGCTGCTGAAATGTCTCCTCCTTTCGTGTTAGGCTTGGCTTACTTTTCCCATCAGCCAGACTAGGGGTTAACTTGCTGTTACGGTCCACTCCAGCTTGTGTCTTGCTGCCTACTTTCTTCTGCTATCGTGGGGAATCCCAGTTTCCGACCCCTCTGCTGCAGCAGCTTGCGCTGCAGCTGTGGAGGGTGGAAGGGAGCTCTTGGGGAGCGTGTTAAGCTTGGCTGGCAGGTTACAGGGTGGGAGGAAGCATCGCGGCTGGGCGTCCTTTCCAGCCCTCTCCAGGGTGTGGGAAGCGGCTAGGGTTCTGCAAACTCAGGAAAGCAGCCGGTTCTGGCAGGGCAGAGCTTGTCTATCCTGGTCAAGGTCTCAGAGGTCTTACCAGGTTACTTGCTTGTTGACTGTTTGAAATACCAGCATGTGTCGCTTCCTCTCCGCTCTTGTACTTTCCAGTCTTCCTGAATTGCTGCTGTGCTTTCTTGCACCGGGTGCGTTAGCTTCATTGGCTTGCTGCGGTATTTGAGCATCTTTGGGTGACAGACAAACATCATACCAGTACTTTATGAGCTATGCTTACATCTATAAGAAGGTTTATATTCATTTACTATATGAGGCAAGCGAGGCGCAGAGGTCAGTGATAACAACACAGTACGGAAGGATAAATGATATACACAGAGATGTACCAAAACTTTTGCTAACATCAGCCCTGTTGCAGCCAGTGTAGCTCTGACAGCCTGGAGTGCAACCGGGCTAATTGTTTGGATCCTGGTCTGGCTCATGGATAGAGCGTGGAGCTCACATGGAGCTCTGGCAACACCGCTGGCTGCCTTGCTGGAAGGGGCAGAGCTGGCACAGATGTTTCAGCTTTAAAATGCAGTCACAGGCTTTGGTCTGAGGTGGAAGAGTACTTTGAGCTACGTTGTTTTGCATGAAAGACTAAACAACAAATCTGTAGCAGTGTGGAGGAGAAGCCAGTTCTCCTAACTTCTGGTCATGTGCTTTCACCACCAAGACCCTGTTTCTTTTACTTAACTGAAGAATTCCATTAGATCAAAAGCTAGTTAAGGAAAATAGAGCCCCATGTGGTCCTGTGTGGTTACTTAGGCAAGTGCTATTTTTAGGAATCCCAATTGAGTAAGCCCTGGCTCTTGCTGCTGTTAAAATCCATGGAAGCAAAATTAAAACTTCTGCGTTCATCTCAACCGCATGTAGGCCACTTCACTCTAGCCGTCTGGGGTTTTTTCTCACTTGTGCCTCCCCCAGCTTATTCCCTGCCTTGCAGGGATTTTTGCCTTTCCAAGTGAGAGTTAATCAGTTCCTTGGGTGTGGGAGATTTGGAATAAGGCAGGTAGGAAGTAACTAGTTGTTCCGGTTCTGCACCTCTGAGGATCGTTATCAGAGTTGTTAATGAGCTCTTGCCCTCCAGTCCTAGGGTTTTGCCTAAATCTGCTCAACTGCTGCTTCTCACTTCAGCTTCTGTGGCCAGGTTTCACTGATCTGTAGAGGATACCCCTTGCCTGCTTCTCCCTCTAGCAAAAGCAGGGAGCTCGGGTTTGCAAAATGTCACTTGTTTGCAGCTCCTTGTCCTTGCTGCTGCTGAAGGATTGTCTGGACAGTTTCAAGGCTTTATGGCTTCCAATCACAGAACGGAAGCTCAGGTAAATGGAAAAAAAAAATAAATAGAATGATTTGGGTTGATTCTGTGGTTTACTTGGGCTTCCATTCTTTGAAAAATATGGTATAGATAGCACTTAGCTGCCCTTCACATGGACTGGGGATCAGGGACAGCATCTGTATGGGAACTGCTGCAAAGATCAACTGTACAAAGCTATAGGACTGTGAGGCAGGAACTTTCACCATAAAATATTGATCACTTTCCTCGTGGAAAAGGAAATCGAGGTAATGTCTTGTTATTGCAGAGTCTCATGATGCAGTAACTAAAGAACAGGCCACTGCCAAGTCACAGAATGGAAGGACGTGATGTCCCACGGTGGCAATACAGAACTGACTGGCAAGATAAAACATCAAGTAAACTGAACCAGCATAGCATTTCTGCTTGTATCCTTGTAACTGGAGAAGAAAACATGTTGATGTTTGCAGTCTGTCAAACAAACTAGCTCTTTAAAAGTGTCCCCCTACTCACCCACTTCCTGGGTGGCACTGCAATGAGTGCCTGCTAGCTAGCCTGCAAGTCAGCCTTTTCTGGTTTGAGTTTTTTGGTTGTTTCTGTTTTTCCTAAAAATGTTGTTTCCCTAATGGTATTTTTCCAGTGATTAAAAAAAAAAATCTTTATCTCAAAACTACATTTTGTGTGTTGGCCTTGAGTGCCTTCTTCACTTGAAAGTCCTGTTGGGATATAGGATGATCTAGTATCGCCTGGCCAGGCATCTTTACTTGTAAGAAAGATCCTGTTTCTCTAAGGTAGATGTTTTTCAAGAGACAAGTGAGAACTTCATTTTCAGACCAGTTAAATCTCAATGATGTGTTTAATTGTTTTCTTCTGGCAGAAGACTTTTTTTTTAAGAAACAGTTGTGGAGTATTTCCGTTGCGTTTTGTAGTGTTCAAAGTAGAATGCGGAAGGTGTCTGTATACAGATGCCCAAGAACAGTGATGTTCATTCAAGCATCGTATTTGACTTCAGCCAAAGTGAGCAGAGAGGCTTAGTCCCCAAAGAGTAGCCTTTTCAATGGCTAATAGCATGGCTATTCTTAGTTTATTGTGGTCCCATGTTTCCCCTCCAAGGGAAGGGAGTGACTGGGGGTTGCTTTTGAAAGCTGCAGGGAGTGTGAGAAGGCGTGCAGAAGAAGGGCACTGTAAGAAGCTGGCAAAGAGCAGTTCAGCAGCAGGATTTTAGCTCTGGCATAGCCACCTATTGGGTAAAGCACCTGCACTCTTATTCCCCAGTAGAGGAAATAGTGAATATTAAGCAGAGGAGACTGTGTTGAGAATTACAGCATTAAAAAAAGATGGCCTTGCTTTGCTTCCTCTATTAGCCGAGCTGCACAGAGGGAGAAGCTGACTCATGCCAACCTGTGTTTCAGGCTGCTTTGGGTAGAGCAGTCAGAAAACTGTGTCACTTCAGCCCAAGAGAGCTGTAGGAACAGAAGTGTGGTAATATACTAAAATTATATCAAAGGCTCTGGGAGGTTTTAATGAGATCAGCCACATACTTATTTTTATGGTTAGGAGCAGAAATAATTGAATAATGTCATGGAAAAATTCTGGAATGAGGAGATGTAACAGCCAAGATTGTCTCTAAGCTGGTCAAAGGCTTTAACTCCATGTTGTCTGCTTCAATTTAGGGTATTGAGAGCTTGCTGGTAGAGGGTTTAGGCAGGGCAGGGACCCGGTGAAGCTTCAAAAATATGAACACCAGGTGAGCATGGCATAGTGCTGCTGGCATTAGCTGTTTTCATCATCACCAGGTCCAAGTCAGCATTGCTTTGGGCTGTGCCCTCTCTTTACACTTACGAGTCCCTATTGGTCTGGACATTCAATTAAAATATGCTGAAGCTGCTTCTGAGGGTGGTTGGGCTCCAGCCCCCCTTGGCCAGGCTGCTTCAGCAGTGGCTCACCCAGCTCACCTCAGAGGACCGTGCTGCTCTCCTGGGCAGCTCTTAGCTCAGGTTTTTCTTTGCAGATAGCCAGACACTGCAGTAGGGTAAGACTGCCAGTCATTTCAAGGCTTAACATTTTTAGGGGTGACCCATATTGGAGGGGAATTGGTGCTTTCTTTGTAGCCCTCAGGGAGTGTCAGGGACTAGTGCCAGCTCAGCACCCTCTTCTGTCCTCCTTCCTTCCACTGAACTCTTTCCAACCGTCGGCAAAGCTCTTGGCCTCTTCATACACATGTGCCTGTGGCATGTTCAGGGTGCTGCAGGAGATCTATTGCTGAGCTGAGAGTGTAAAGTTGTATGTGCTTGTGTTAGCAAATGGCTCGTAACAACCGGGTTTGAGAAGGTTTCTGCATATCCCTTTGCGTTTCTGTGTTCTCATAGGGCCACATAGGCCATCGCTAGTGCTGCATACACTGTGTTTATGTAAGCAGGAGCCTAAACTTGCCCAGGCTTTGCTGAAGGAAAGAGGTATTTTAAAAAACGATGTGCATTTATTTTTATTCAATTTGCCCCAAATGAAGGGAAATGTTACCCTGCTGGTCAGAGGTTTGTTGGAAGCAGGACCACTGCATGTGTGTTGCTGTGATAAAGATGAGCATATCTGATCGGGAAATCACCATGTTGCAACCGTTAGGTTACTTGGCAGCTTGTGAAAAACGAGCAATGAATGCACTTGGCAATATGTTTGTACCTCCCAAATCAGTATTGAGACAGCAGTGGCTTCTGGAGATGGAGAAGTTAGACTGGAGCTGTGTAGTCTGTTCCAGTTTGGAAGCATGATGAGGGATATGAGAAATAGAGACCTTTCAAAGAAGGAACCAGTTCCCCTTTCCAGGTGACTAAGCCAGGAAGTCTTCAGTAAGATGATTTCTTAAGAAGAATTGTAAAGCTCCTATTTGGAGAAAAAGACCCCAAAAGTTCAGTACTTTCTCTAGCATCATATTATTGTCATTTTACTGATTTTTAGATGATTTTTAGACTTGAACCTCTATGGTACTTAAACTAAATCTCTTAATGTGTACTTACCAGTAGCTAGCAACATTCTCAGAAACCTTACTTGCTTTTCCTGCCTCAATCTCAAATGCTTTCCCTCTTGCCCTCAGCCACATAGCATTTGCCATACTAACGTTTGCATTTTCTTCAGAGTGGGTTATATTTGGAAACACAGAAGAGGCACAGGACCGTTGTATGTAGTGAAAATCCCTTTTATAAATGAATAGAGAAGTTGCAATTAGGATCTTTAAGAACTTTGGTTGTTTAGATGCCAAGATCTTAGGATTCTGTGATTCTAAGATGCATGTATTTTTGTTATAGAAGAACAGAGGTCAGCACAGCCTTTCAACAAGTTAAACAGCCCAAGAGAATGCGAAATCTGGAAAATCTTTCCATTAGCCTTGCTTAAGTCAACAGAGAAAGTTTAACATTTTTCTTTTTCTTTTTTTTTTTTTAATCCCTCCCTTTTTGACAAATTTCGCCTTGAATAGGTAAATTCTAAAAGCCATACGAAGAAATTCCATCTGTCCTAAACTAGCTGTTCATGGAAGAATGCTGTTCTTTCCACAGGTAAACAGCTTAGAAAAGTAAGTTAACGAGGTATTAAAAATCAGTATTATTCCATGATTGAAACTGGCAAACAGTCAGGAATCCTTTAGGCTCATGAGAGGTGGCATCTGTAAAAGTCTACGCTTTGGGAAGGATTATTTCTCGCATAATTGATTAACTTTTGGTAAAACTACCTTGACTTGCGTAAAACCCGGCATTACCACAAAAGCTTTTTGACTTGTGGATGTCTTGCAGTGTGTGGGGGCTGGCATTGTGTGGACAAGACTGCTCAGTGCCTCTGCAGTCTGCATTTCAGTTCTGCATCTCTAAATTGCACTGTGGTCCTGGGCTCCTAGTCATCCTGCCAACAAATCTTATTGCAGAGTTTGACTTCCCTAGGAGGAATCCTGTGTGAGTGAAAGACAAGGGCACAGCTTAGGCTCTTCCAACATGGCCAGAGCATGTTCCAAGAGTTGGGCTCTGGAAGGAGTGGAATGGGGATGTCCCTGCCTTGCAGTGTAACCTCAATTGTCTGGATCCTCCATAAGCTTATGAGAGAAAACTTGTAACTTAAGGTTCGGTCAGCTTGAAGGTCTCAGTGGACTTAATGTTTTGTGTCTGATATTGGTACTTTCCTTTCTTTGTGCACATTGTGTGTAAGGAAGGTATGAGACGGTTCTCTGATCCACGCAGGAAGTGATCCCTGATGTTGCCCTATGGTTTGCATTGGCTGACATTGTACTCGGAATTGTACCCTGTTTGGTCTTACTGCACCTCAGTATTGCCTAGCGGAGAGCCTGTGGTACCTGTCTGCGGCCTATTATAAAGCACTTACATTGCTGTAAAAAGAATAAACAATAGATGCTCTGCCAGAGGTGGAGTAAAGATGGGGGAGAGTGGAAGCTCTCTGAAATGTTACCTGGCTCCAAATACACAGAATCTTTGGGTACCTGATTCCCAAGGACTTTCAAGGGAGGGGTGCATCCTAAAACAGGTTTGCTACTAAGATGTTTTTGTGGAATGGTGTTAGCCCAGGTCCTGGTCACGCATACAGCCACAGAAGACAATTGTCTTTAAAGATTAGATTGTCCTTACTTTGTCCTCTTCAAACGCAAACACTGTTAGACATTGTAGTCTGACCCCGAAACATTACTTTAATCTGCCTTACATCAGAGAGGAGAGGTTTTTGATTTCCAAAATGCTTTCATTGCCTTCTATATTGTCCTTTCATGGCTTAAATTGAACGCTTAATCATATGACTACCAAAGACTGACTCTCCGGGCTCTTTAAAGTAGAGCATGATGGTTTTCTTCATGCTGAAAATGCAGCGTTACACTTTGATAGAGGATAATAAAATGTGACTGCCTGAGATGAGCAGTTGCTTCATCATGCATGACAGAGCAAATCAATTTTCCTCCCATTGCTTTTCCTCTTGGGAGTTAGCATGCCAAAATAGTCAGTACACTGTACTTTGAAGGTTCGGGGTTAGATAAATCGTGCACTGAGGTTAGTGGGGTTTTTCCTTT
>WEIS01012437.1:0-11498 GCA_013389965.1 Todus mexicanus
ACCTTTGAGATCAAGTCCAGCCTGTGAGATGCTTGTCTCCCGCTTAAACTTCAAAAGATTCCAATCAAATGTTTATTCTGAAGGCGTATAGATGTGTTGAAAATGCACAAGATAGCAGGCACCTTTTTTTGGTTGACTGCAGAAGTGTATTTAATCTGCTAGAGAATAAGCTGGTTCTGTGCTTTAAATTATCAATTTATATGTCGGTTCATAATTTATCCGTTTTCCTTCTTCCTACACCCCACATCTCTAAATACACCTATGTGTAGAAGCATTTTACCTCTTGTGTGCATATATTACCATGTGTATACATTTTACTTCGAATTCAAAGTTCTTTACATCAGATGTTCCCTGATATTTCTAAAACTTGGGCAGATATTCATTTAACATTTTGAAAGTAGCAGTAATTGGATGTCTCTTGCGCAATAGTACGGAACATTTAAATTGCACCCATCTCTGTGTATCTTTTAAAGCCTGATGCTTCAGTCTGTGGGATAGTTATAGACTGTCTACAGTCAGACGGCTTTTTGGGGTTTGTTTATTAAAAAGAGATTCTGATATACACTTAATTAATAAAACTAACAAGCTTCCACTGTGTATAGTCCATAATTAAACTATATTCAGTGGACTGTGATCTTTGTGTGAGATGGCTGTTCAGGTCTGGGGAACTCTGTACTTGTGCAGCTTGGTGAAATGCTGTTACAAATCAGGTTCATTAATTTTTCTAATTAATCTGATTGGTTAAAAAGTAGTGGTAAAGCCCAAATGGAAAATAAAAAAACAGCTAACCATGAAAAAAAAATCTGGAAACACACTACTCTAAGAGATACAACAAAAAAAGAGCATTGCACCACAGTCAGAAACTTGGACTTGTCAGAATGTTTAGTCTCCACTGCCTGGAGCTAAACCGTCCCTAATGGTCTTAGTTCCAGCTCACTTATTTGAGTCAATTAGATAATGTCTTTTTTCTGGTCTGGCTTTCCATTCTTTTGCTTTTGAAAGACAAATAATATTTCAATTGTTGAGCATGTTGCAGGTGAGAGTTGAAGTGACCAGTTTAATATAACGTTTAGAAAGGGGCCTGAGCTCAGCACTCTTGGCCAAAACCAGCGAAGATATTTAAGGGCTGGCAGCCAATTCCACATGGCTCTAACAATCTAAGTCTTTTTTTGCCAGCACTGTACACGTGATAATGGTGTGACAGACCCACCCAGCACCCGCGCTTCTGTATTTTGATGGCTTGACTTTGTCCTAATTATAGTCTAGTCCTTGTGGACTCAATGCCCATTAGTAACTGGTGCACATTGGTGCACACCTGAACCACATCTCCCAGTTTAGCTTAATTTGAAAGGAATCCAGTCTGTGTACTCTCAGAGAGTAAACCACAGAGTGGCAAGTGGAGATAATTGGAAGCTTCTCATCGAAGAACACTCCCATTCTAAACTAAAGCATCGAGGGAGACTTATCCACTGTGTTTCCTTTCAAACCTCGCTCTGTTGAACTGAACCGATCTGGCTCATATGCTTTCCATTTTCCAGGTCATTACGTCATGGTCGTGAATGTTTTCGAGTAACTACATACGTCTTTTTCATGGCTGCGTCACTCTAGTGGGGCACGGTCATCTTTTGTGAATTGGAGTTTCCACCCAAGTCGTACATTTGGAGCATCTGTTTTCTTTCCTAACCACTTCCAATTAACAGTCCTCTTCGATATTATTGTCATAAGCCCATCTGCACTTTACCATGTTGAGGATGTTCATGATTTCTTTGTGACTTCCAATATTTGAGTTTACCATCTTTTTAAGAAACAGGCATAACAGTTGCTGTTGCATTAAGCAAGTAGAAAATATCTATCTGGGTTTTAGTAAATAACCACAATTATGCATTACTATTAACTAGCATAATTAACTAATAATAGGTAATGTCTACCTGCTAATCTACTAAACAACCTATTAATCTACCTGCTCAGATCTACTAGTAGATGTTAGTCACATACCCAAGGCGCTGTAGGACAGACACCTTAGGCTATAGACTTTCCGGGCGTGTTACTGTGAATACTGGGGCACTAACATCAATAGGATAACAGATTTCAGATAAATTATGGCTCCAGACTGGGCATCTCGTTCCCATGCTGACTTCTGAACCTTCTTTACTGGAAGGAGCAAGAGATTTAGTTCAGTTTTCTTCCTGTCTCCCCTGATCAGCAATGACAACTTCAGCACGAACACAGGAGCTCCACTCCTTTCACTCATTTTGTCCAACCCAGAGATAATTTCATCATCACTGCTGTTCTGTGAGAGAGTGATCAACAGTAGCCATACTGGGTTGTACCAGATTTTACATCCCTGTAATTCCATCTGCCCAGGAACTCCTAGCTTTACTTCCCCTCTAGTCTCCCCAGCATCGTCTCAGTACCACTGACAGCAATGTCATGCTAGTACAACCCCTTAATTCCCACATCATAGTATTACGCCCTGGTATCACCCTTGAATCCCCTGCATTCTTCAGCCCCAACATCTTCAGCATCTTTCTGGTCTCCAGAGCCTTCATCATTCCTTGCTTCAGGCAAGAGGACCTGGTGACATCTGTATCCTCCCTTTCCATCTC
Source organism: Todus mexicanus (assembly GCA_013389965.1). NCBI lineage: Eukaryota > Metazoa > Chordata > Aves > Coraciiformes > Todidae > Todus > Todus mexicanus. The sequence goes on from WEIS01012437.1 coordinate 2,607, forward strand.
ACCGCATCTCTTTCAACCTGTGCAATTTGAGTAAAATTCAAAGTCATCTCCACATCGGTCCCATCCTCAGGATTCTGCCAACACTGCAATAATGTGCTAATCTAAATATTTACCATCACACGTTCCCAGTGACTATCCCACAGCCACTCCCTCAACCCAGTATCGCCCCAGCTCACAGCCAATGCCACGACACCACACGGTCTTCTCCTCCCACCCTCACACTCTGAAGGGCTGTGTGAAGAAAGGCAAGCCTTACCTCATCCTAATAAGAAAAGCATGATTAATATTTTCCCTATATTTAATCTAGTCAGCTCACTCACTGGGTGACATAAGTAATGAGTATATAGATTCACATTGTGGCACGGCTCTTTGTTCTGAGGGGAAAAATACCCTCTATTGAGTATAACAAGTATGCAAATCATAGAATCATAGAATGGAAATACCTTGCTCGTGGGTGCCTACCTATCACCTTACCTGTGCTTATTATGCTTTTCCTTATGAGACTGATTTGCTTTTGCTCCTTTGACACAACTGAATCAATGGTTAAGCTGCTTTTAGAGTGAAAACAGCCAAATAACAGAAATGATGGGGGAAAACGGTTCTAACAAGTCTATCCATATGAAGTTTTCTAGGATTCATTCAACTCACAGCAAAGAACTAAACTATCACAGCAAACCTCAGGGAATATGGGATATATATCCTCCTCCTCCACCCCCCAATGTCATCCACATTTTTCCTGTCTCCTTTTTCTTTTGGCAGTCATGCTCTCTTCACCTTAAAGAGAAGTTCATGAAATTAAATGCCTCTGTGGAAAGTCCACCTCTGGGTCACCATTTAAAGGCTGTCTTTTTTGGGGGTGGGGGCTGTTAAGATGATACCTTGTCAGCCACATGAAGGAGTAGACACATGTGCAAGCAACCAGGTCCATTCAGACAGGACATACTTGTCAGCCCCCGAGTCTTTGCAGTGATTTATGGGAATTTAGGGTTCACTCGTGCTTTCCATGCAGATTTCAAAGGAAATTGCAAACGTACACATTCATCAGGCTCTGTGAACGGAGAGAAAGAATCAGGAACTAAATGAGAAATGGAGTTTAGTCAAAATTACAAAACAAATGGAGTATTGTAAGAAATACAGGTCTTGACAAATTACGATGTTCCATGAACTTTGCATGCTTACTGATAACCCTGCAGGGTTTTTTATTTTGTAACTCCCTAGAGGCACATTTTTGATCCCAACTTCACTTACTTTACAGTAAATTATACCAATATTTAGACCACCTTTTTTTTTTTTTTTTTTAAATTCAGGTAGATCAAAAATCAACAGTATGACTGTGTTAGCTGTAGATTTCCCCTGAGGGGGTGATACTCATGTTTGAAATTCATTTGTTCGAGTGAGGAGCATATGTTTTAAGCCCCTCGAAAGTTTCTTCGTGCTATAGTTGATCAAATTCAAAGGACAAAATGGGAACTGCGCTGTATCATTAACTAGTGAGCACTGTTTGAGGTACTATGGTCTGCAGTTATAGTGATCACCACCCCTCTGATCTACTCATGTGGCCTGATGAGCTGTGGGATCTGAACATCTCACAATTTCAGGTTTATTCATCATCACAACACCTAATAGAAGGTTGTTTTCCTTTCCTTAGAGTTGAGAAACTGACGTAGTGGAGAAATAAAAATAAATTGTAAATCACTACATAACTTTTAGAGTGGAAACTTTTGCAGCATTGTCCAGATCAAAATAAATATTTAAGTGTCCATCTGCTTTGGATTTTTACAGAGAGAAAGATACCGAATTAGGCTAAGATCAGTTTACAGCAATACTCACTTTGCATTACTGGATATGACTTGCAAATAAATAAAACTTTTCTTAATAAAACTCCGCATAATGAAGTATGAGTAATATCTTATATTAGTATGCATCCAGGTTTGACGTATGTAAAGCTTAGACGAAGGAAGGCAGGCAAATATTAAAAGTGCAGACTGGGGCCCACCAAAGACAGGCAAGTGCAGTTTGCCTGTCAATATTCTGCCTCTTCTTACTCTTTCTTGGATGGTGAAAGGATTGCTTTACAGACAGGGTCAAGAAATGAAAACAGAATCTGCAACTTGTGTTTGTGCATGTCAGTTCTGACTCTCCATACATCACTGGACATCCAGCAGATCAAACACTCCCTTTAGCTTGCACATCGTGTGTCAACGTCATTCTCTTTTACTTGCAATGTAACCTCACGCGCGCTCAGTGTACCCAACAAACAGTCAGCGTGCTCTCCCTGTCTCCGCAGTCTTTGCACACTTGTGTAAATACACAAGTATGTCTTTATTCGTGTAGGTGTGACCAGCTGGAATGATTAATGGTTAATACTAGTGCATCTCTGAGCAACCTGCTCTAGTTGAGGATGTCCCTGCTCACTGCAGATGACCTTCAGAGGTCCCTTCCAACCCAAGGCATTCTATGATATCTTCTATGTCCCTTGTTTTTCCAGGCATTACTATTATTATTGCAGTCTCTACTTGTGTATTACCTTTCATTCTGAGAGAACATTCTGTACGCGCACAGAGTGAGGAGCTTAAATACAACCACTTCAAAGTGCAAAGGAAGCATTAAGTTGTAGAAATGGCAGTTGAGGAAATAACCTTCACATTCTGAGCCACCATATTTACATGTCGTGCCTACACAGAGAAAAAGGGTTTCATTTTTAAAGCTTACTGTTGCAGAAGGGCCACGTGTAGAGGATTGTATGGGTTGCATAAGCAACGTGCTAGTGAAGACTGGTTTCCTCAGATGTGTGTTTCCAGTGTCTAGGAAAGTGAGTCCAGACCACAACCTTTCATGGCCTGCAGGGCTCACAGTATTGCTGTGCTTTGTATTTAGTATCTAGCAATTCATGAAACTCTGCTGCTGGATATTAGGGGCTCTAATGGATTTTTCTGTATATTTTTCTGAATTTCGTATTCTGAGTCCCATCAACTTGCTTGTCAAGTTTGTTGAAAATTTGCTTGGAACTCCTTCAAAACTTGCAAGGAGAGCCAGGCAAGAAAACTGATGCTTGCAGCATAGACATGGATTACTCATTCTTTAGGGAAAAAGTTTCAAAATACATATACATTTTATGTAAAGTGGTCCATGACCTACCTACTCATAATAACCCAAGAGAGGAAGCCCTGGTCAAGGGCCCTCGGTGAGCCCTCAGTGTCATGGTTTTCTTCAGGGTGGTTCTGCATCTTCGCATCTCCCCATCACATGTTCCAGCCTTGTGTCTTAGCATAAATAGGACTCTCTGCCACTGCTCCTAAAGCTAGTGCTAAGGGATATCACTGGAGGTTTATTAATTCCTCACCTATTTTGTCTGAAGGGCTTGGTCAGGTAGCTCAAAAGCATCCTCTCTGTTTTAATTTGGCACTTTTTTCCCCCTCTACATGCACAGAGGGTGAAAGGAGTTTAATTCTATTGCATAAAGAATCTGTAAAGAATTTATAGTTGTGAAAGTTTCTTTGGAGAAATCTTTGAGCTGTTGCGCATCTTTATTTATTGTTGCTCTGCTCCATTTGGTAGCGTATGTGTAAGTCATCAGAAGTCTGATAATTACTGTGTCAAGTAGGAAATGGTATTGGAAGACAAACACTAAACAGAATTATAGAGAGATGAGTAATTTCCGTTTACTTCATTGGGTTTTGGATCAAGTTTTTATGGAAGAGAATAAAGAATTGGAATCCTCTGCTTTCCAATAAATACTAAAATTGTCACTCAGTCACGATCAAATACACAGGGTGCTCCATCACTATAACTGCTTTTACCATACCAAAAAATGCAGTTACCTGCAAACTCTTCCTTAAAAAATATGGATATAAATCTGTAGGAAAACATGTGACAGATGTAACCAGAATCACACTTTAGTGTTCAAGTTTTCTTAATTAAAAACTGCTTTATACCCACAGCGTATTACACCGAGAATTGGTGTTATCTGATTATTTTAAAATGACTGCACATGCAATATTGCATTTTGGCACTACATAAACCTTCATAAACTCCTAATGAAAAGAAGTGAACATTATTCATCTTTAAAATCCGGATGCTAAACTTGAATTTCCTCCTGGAAATTTTAATTAGCAATTTGAAAAACACTAAGGCAAAATACCTGCTCCCAGTTGTCTGTTTAGTTTAAATTGAATTATTTCTGAAAGTAATATAATTAAAATACTTTCAGTTCATGATCAATATTCTATTTACATTTATTTTCCTTGTAGTACTTGATTGATTCTTTTGAAAATGGTAGGATAGCTTATTTCCCATTTATACACTCAGATATATCAATGCTTTCACTGTTAGAAAAACTTCTTCCAGTGTAGAAGCACAAAATGATATGTTTTTTCAGGTGGGCAACTGGAATTCTACCATGTCTGAACAGGAATTACATTAATACGTTTTTAGCTGATCTAAGTTCCTACATGAAAATGTCCTTCGCTGCAGATCATGTAAATTCTACCTTACACAAAGGACCCGATTCACCCAGTTTCACTCAAGCTTCTGGGAAATGAAGTGAATAGGAAAAGTAAAAGTGATCATTTTTATTTAATTACGCTTTACACTCTGACAGACCAAAAGCAAAGACCTAAACCTGGGCTGAGCCAAGCCCTCCACCCACTACAGCCCCACTGATGTCGAGGCTTCCACATAATTGTCCCCCAACAATGACTAACCGCACAACACAGAATAATCTCTAATATATAAAGAAGCTGTTGGTGTAGAAACCATATCAACACTGATTGAGAAGGCAAACATTCTCTTCTATCTATGCTAGATTTCTGGAGATTTTAGGTTGGTCTTTTCATCGTGACGTCATTTATATCAACCTTCGATTGTGTTCTGCAACACGTTGTGAACATAATTCCAGTTAGATTGAAATCGCAAAGACACATGGTTAGTTCAGGCTGATGGAGGTTCAGAGGGATATATTTTATATTTTATAATATACTTCAGAAAGTGTTTTCAGTCACACTAGCTGACCAGTATGTCTCTACAAAGTTAGTTTTTGTAGAGTTCTTGGGGGTTATTGGTGTAGCATCTTGGGGACAGGAGATGGGGTGTCGGTGTCACAGATCTCCAAGCATCTCTATGCACTTTTTGAACCCAGCACATGAGATTCCAAATTTCACAAGAGTCTAGCAGCTGACTGCAGTCAACACACCAGCTCTCCATAGCTGATGTGAGGAGCCGCACCCAGCTCACGTTGCCTTGGAGCAGGAGGACGGTAGTGACCTTCCAACAGCATGAGCTGAAGGCATCAGAAGCAGGGGAAAGTCAGGCAAGGCGCCGCAGGTTTTATGCGCGGTGCTTAAGACTTGACAGGTCTGTTAAGATCTATGTAGTGGCAGACACATTGTGTTTACATCTGAGGTTTGACATATTTACGTACACAGCCTGTGGATGCCCAAGCAATGAAAATTAGTCAGTCCAGTGTCTCACCCAAACTGAAACTCAAACAGAAAGTTTGCAGTGCGAAGCAAACCCTTTCCATTTATTTTAAACAGTTTCATCTGATACTTTTTTCTCTCCTGAGCCAGAACTGAAGGACAAAGATCAAAATGTGAACTAACAAAAGTGTTCTGCTGAGATCTTTGCACCTATTTTGTATAACCTGACCCTGTTTTGCATAACCATTAGAGTAATTCATCTATTTCAGATAAACAGTCAAGCCGAAACTGTCAGCCTTGAGTGATTATAATTAAGTAGTTGAGTCAGTGCTTAAAATTGTGATGTAGAAGTGGCTTGAGGTGGTTTTTTTCAGTATTTATAAAGCTGCACATGTACCATTGAAAATTACAGCAAGCGTAAGCTCCCTCACACCTGTTTCATATCTTTACCCACATACCAGATACAGCTTTCTGTAGCCTAACGTGACTTTTTAAACTAAACTTGGGACCTCAAACTTTAGGTTGTAGTTTGGAAAAGTTCTCAAAATAGCATGAATGCGGAAATTTGTACTAAACCATTTTTAGGTTCTCCTCCTGTGTCACTTAAAACACCATCAACAGAAAATGAATTCATTTGATAAACAATCGTGTTATGGTTTCAAATTAAAAAAAGTATGTTGGGACTTGGATAGCGATTTAATTTGCCAGTCACACTAATGCATTATTGCAAGTTAATTAAAATGTTTTCAATTTTTTTTCTTTGCTAATGCTTTTCATTTGCGTTCTGACCATTTCCTGATGTTTCAATTAGTTTTGTTCTCAGACATGTGTTATAATGAGCGTCAAGTTAAGATCAAGGGTTACTAAAATTTATGACACTGTTTCTCAACCAACCTTTGAGCCCTGATTGACTTCATAATATTTCAGATGACTTGATGTGTGTAAATAGATAGTTCATTCAGCTACCGTTACATATGCACTTAATGAACGTAATGACATTTATGGAACCAGTCAGAATTTTTTCAATGAAATATTTACTGCTTCCACTGACGTTATGCCAAAACTGGAACGATTTGGAAACAAATACTGACTTTGATGAAGTTTTGACAGGATTATTTCTAAACTCTAGAATAGACTTTCTGGGAGATGAAAGTAAAAATGGGAAACCCGAGTTTCTTGAGGCAAACACAAGCATTTTGCCAAAGGCCCATTTTTGCCAAAAGCTTTTGCGTGCTTGGCTTTCATTACAGAGTGACACCAGAAGATTTTGAAAGTTGGAAGAAACCACAGAAAATGGGAGGCTCCCCAAAGAGCTCTAGCTCTTTGTTGGAATTGCCATCATTGGTCTGTAGCAGAATCTCTGGCTTTATAATTTGCTCATATTTTAGACCTCTTCAGTTGTGCTATGCTGAGTTAGAAAACCCTAAAAATGTGTTGGAGAAGGAAGGAAGGGACTGTCTGGTGGAGAAGTGTTCAAATTGCTGCAAACCTTCTCCACAGACTTGATGCCACTGAATTTTGTGGCTCTTAGGGTGAAGGAGAAGGAACTAGGTTACTGAGAGGAGACAACCTGGAATGGGAGTTTGTAGAGCATCTGCAAGGCTGTACTGGGGATTCACATGATGAGGAGAATGACTGGCTATGACTCTCTGTGGGAATTAGGCAGTCAATGCTTTTGAATATTCAGGCAGACACATTCTTTCATCTTAAAATGCTTAAATACTTTTAATAAATCTCAATCTAGGAGTCAGAAACAGACCTACTGCTGAAAGAAAGAATTCAGGTGTCCTAAGATAAAGGCAGGAAGCTTGAACCTGGTTTGGTACAGCAATGTTAATTGATGGTTCAGAGAGGTCTGGCTAATCAAGACAAAATTTCTGAGGGACATAAGTGCCCGTGTATTTAAATATTTTGGACAGAGGACTTTGAAATTTAGGGAAACCAGAGACAGGGACCTTACAGCAGTGGAAGGAGGCAGCAGTGGAAATATGACAGCATATGACAGACCTGAGCATAGATGTCTCAACAGAAAAAGAACAGATGAAGCACAGCCTGAAGAAACAACATAGATGCGTAAGAGAAGGAACAGGCAAAGTTAATTTCTAGCTCATAACCATGGAAATAAAAATAAGCTGGAAGAACAGGATAAAGTAACCTGAATCCTCGACTTTCTGCAGTCAATTTGCTGTGGCTTCCGCAGGGAAGGACAGACTGTGAAGAATCCAGTAGTTTTCCCACTCACTTGCAACTCCAGGAAAAAAGATGAAATGAGAACATTTTTCTCAATGTACACTTGGCTTTGTACATACATGCATATAAGCAAGAGCTAGCCAGGTGCCCTCTCGTTCAATGACCTAATGCTGTTCTCTTCCTGGTGTGTATTAGTACTCTGCGTTCGCTTCAAATACCAACAAACAAGGATCTGGTTTTCTGAAATGGAAAGTGCACGATGTCTCAGGATAAACACAGTGTCCTATGGGTTCCTAAGAATCATATGTTTATCACAGTGCTGCCAAAGCACAGAGAAATTGCAAATGGCTTAGGTAATTTCAAATTACTTCTGCGGCAAGCATCCAATCTCAGGGATATGAAAATTGAGCTATACAAAAAGAGGTATCTTCCAAACAATTACTTCATCTGAGCAAGTTGTACCAGTAGCATGCCAGCCTTAGACCTGATCTAGTGGCAGCTTTTGGCCTAATACAGTAAAAATAGCTCTTGTGTTTAAAATTGTTTTGTCTGATTAATCTAGCTAAATGTGCTGAGGGCACAGGAAGGTATACCTGTGATATTTAAAAGATTACAGGTAGCTATCAGACTGTGTAATTATCGCTATGCTTGAACTGACATGACAAACGGATTCTACATTTAACCAGAGAAAGAATTCACTTGTAGTCTATCAAGAACTCAAAAGAGTTCACGCGCATTCTACCAAGACTTCCCCCTTGAGGTTAATTGGACATCAAATTCTGGCACAAAATCTTAGAGGCTTTTTGGGTCTTCCCAGTGAATTGTCTTTCAGTAAAGAAGATATAAAGAGAAGTGGCACCTTTTCATATAGGTCAGATATTTTATGTTTCTTGTCTAATTTACCCAAAGTTAGCTCAATCTCTCTTTCAAATAGCTGAACAATCAGTTGGAATATCTTATAGACACTGTCTGTAATGTAATGATTAATTAACTAATGATATAATGAGCATATGTATATACATGCATACATTTCATGGCTAGGAAAAAAAAAACACACGATAGTGTAATCTTTTCTTCAAGGTTTCCACTCTTGGCCTCATTCAGGAGAATTTAGCAGTGTCTCAGCACTAACACAAAAGAACATCTTGTACCTGATCCAAAGTATATACAAAATGTCATATTATCAATCTCCCCTCTTCCCTCATGTACTTCTGCTACTGTAAAATTGTCATCTTGTAAGGTTTTAGAAAGAGTTTACTATATTTAATTTTTCACCTATCTCCCT
>WEIS01012453.1:250-16412 GCA_013389965.1 Todus mexicanus
ATGTGTTGGTGTGGGAATAACTGGAAAGGATGGAAGAACCTCTTTTAGGTAAAGATGCAGCAATTAAAGCAAAGGTTTTACATAAATCAGTTGGAGAGTCCTGCTTTTTTTAATACTCCTTGTAACCTTCATGCTTCTACACTTTGTATCTCTAGTGAAAATAAAAGCTTCAATAAGAGCAACCAGAATAAAACAATGAGCAATAAAAAGCTAATACGGCTATTTTAGATATATTTAAAATATAAATGTCACACTTTTTCATCCCAGGACCTGAGATAGCTTTAGGAAGCATCACATTATGCAAATAACCAATATTAACAGTTTAGATAAACTTAGAGGTTACTTCACCTATCCAATATCACACAGTAAATACGAAGCATCGATAAGGGGTGGAATCAGGACATTAAACTCCTAACTGCCCATCCTAAATTTTGCTCCATATTTTCTCTATTAAAATCAAGTTTCTTCCAGGCTGCCATGTTCTTCTTTCCTATTTCTGGATATTCACAAAATTCAAAGGCTGGGAGAAAATGAAAGGCAAGAAATTATCTCATAATTTAGAAACAGCACAATGCATTAAACATGTATTTAAACTTTATCTGAAGTTACTGAAGACCTGACCTGGAACTGAAAAGAAACACTGAACATTCATTAAAAGGAGAATATTTCACACATTCCATGGTATGACAATTGGCTCAACCTGCCATCTTGAATGCTTGTGCACATTCTCCTCTAAAAGGAAAAAGTAGCAAAAGTGATCTTAGGAGAAAAAAGTCTGGTATGTGCAAACTGATATATTTGCATGTGTTTGAAATAGCTCAGAATCATGCCTGCAGAATACACAGAAGCATGTGAAAATACATAAGCATGCTGCCATCAAGATGCCACTGCTACAGCAGATCTACCTGCAACATCAGATCTACCTGCAATATCAGAAAATAGCAAGACGAGCAAGATGAGCAATAGACAAGGTGAGCAATGACACAGTGTCTTTGACTACAAATAATAGTGTTGGAGGAAACAGCATCCCCGAAATACTTGTTAAAACAGAAGTACATTACTCATCTTCAGCATACCCACTAATATTTTGATTGTAATTCCAGTGCAAGGTGGTACTAAAGAAAAATAACAAATGGGAATCAATGGTGATCTTGAAAATATCAACAGTCCTTCTGGGAGAAAAATCCCTCTATTATCCCAAACATACGACAATTTTGAACGTGTACTGGGAAATGGAAGAAGGGTTCAGTTGTACTCAGGCTTTTATTCAGCACAGGACAGGAAGTTCCACCTCAATATTAGGAAGAAGTTCTTTACTGTAAGGGTGACAGAGCACTGGAACAGGCTGCCCAGAGAGGTTGTGGAGTCTCCTTCTCTGGAGACTTTCAAGACCCATCTCGATGCGTTCTTGTGGGACCTGTGCTGGATTATATGGTCCTGCTCTGGCATGGGGGTTGGACTCAAAGATCTTCAGTATTCCCTTCCAACCCCTAACATTCTGTGATTCTGCAATATAAGAGCAAAGGTTTGCCTTATTATACCACAGAACCTTCTGAGAAAATTTGTAGCTGCCTTCTCTGCTGAATGATGTTTCTCCAGACCTCTTAAGACTAAGCCCTTAGCCACTACCACTGCAAAATGCCACAGTATTTCAAATCTATTTCCAAACGCTGCTGTAGCTATACTCCTTTCCTGAGGGACAAAGAAGTAGTGGTGAGCAGTGAAATATAAGAGCACTGATACAAGCATGGGAGGAAATGTGCAGAGGTAATCCCAAAGGATCTCATAACAACTGGAATAATACCCATGATCTTCCATGAAGCAAAATCAGATTCTGCATACTCACATGAGCCCCGGATAAGTCTATTTATCTCTGAGTTACTAAATTAAAATCAAGTGCTACTATCGCTCTCTCCTTAGCATTTCTGTAAAACTATCTTCCCTTCCCACCTCTCCAAAAATGAGCTGAAGCAGTTTGGCAGTTTAGCTGCTAGGCATATGAACACACCTTTGAGAGTAAGTAGTGTTTGATTCTTGTAGAGATAGAATAATTCTCATATTAATCTGCTAATTAATCTGGCACTACACTGCAGCTTCTCCTCAATAATACTTAATACAAATAGAAAGAGTAAAAGTACAGTAACAAAACAGCATTTTGAGCAAAAAATAATGCTGTGTGTTGTGACATATCTGCTAAACAATTACTTGTTGAACTTTCAGCATCAGCATAACCCCTTTTTCACTGATGTCAGTAAAAAAGAGGAAGCAAAAAATCGACCTGGTAGAGAAAGCAATGCAGAGAAGTCCTGGCTATGGACATGTAAAAGCACCTCTACTCAAAAAGTAGCACAAAAATGCTATCTTAATCAGGTGTCTTCTGAAGACGTGATCCAGTTATAAACAATAATCACACTAAAATGAATGCACATTTTTCCCTGTTTTAAGGCTTCTGAACATTTTAGATTATTTTTCAGAACTGACTGTCATTCCACAGTGACTTTTCAGACTGGATCAAAAGGATTAGACTAAACTGTATTCTTTCTGTATAAAGTACACCTACAAGCAAGATGTATGGAAGATTCTGCAAATCGTTTAAACAAGACAAACCTTGAAAGTAGAATTAACTTTCTGTAGGAAAATTTCTCTTCCTTCCTCCATCTATATATTAAAAATATCAATATTGTGCTTGTACAACTGAAGTAGATTAGACCAGGTGAATTCTCTGAAAGGTTCTAATCCACTTTTTTTTCTTTTTTTTATTTTTCTTTTTCCTTTCAGCTTCATTTACATTGTGGGAGTAGCTTTTTTAAGCTATTTCTTCTGCTGTGTAACAGAGAATGGTCCTGCAGCACAAACAGAAATGCAATCAGTCAAGCTCAAGTATTTTAGAGCTATTTCTGTGCAATTCTGTCAGCCTCAAGGAAGGTGAATAGCAATTCTAGTAACTGTTCATATACTGGGGATTTATATTTATTATCAGTGGCAATGAAACAGGATCAGAAGCAAATTCCTAAAACCCAGTGAATTTGTTAATTGTCTTGATGAAAGACAAAAGGCAGTGCACATGGCAATGAATTTAATTTGCCAGTTTGTTTCCACAGACAGTGATTCCATTATGTTCTTAATGTTTTGTTTCAGTTTTATTTCTTCTCTGGATTTTGTCATTCATGGGATTTACTGTGGGAGTTCTTTCATTGGGCTATATTACAAATCAGGACACTCACACTCCATATTTTTTGATTCATTTTTTGTATACTCTAAATACTTAAAATATCCTCTGAATTTTTTTGCAATGAGTTTATGTGCAAGAGAGCTTCAACATAAAGAATGGACTACCCTAGCAAGTCAGCTGCATGGTTTTATATATTTACATACAAATATCATACAAAGAATCACCACAGAAAACCCCTCCACCAGATATAGTACAAATAAAGTAGCTGGATCATAGAATCACTGGGAGGTTTGGGGTGGCAGTAGCCTCAGATATTATGCAGGGCTAGCTTAAAGCTTGACCAACATTTTCATAGCCTTGTCCAGTTGAGTTTCGCAAAGCCCCAAGGATGGGGCATTCACACCTTCCACCAGCACCTGTTTCTGGGCTGAATCACTCTTCTGGTAAAGAACTTTTTCCTAAAGTCTAATCAGATACCACAGATAAACTCTGCTATTCATGAGACAGCGTCATAGCGCGGCCAGCGAAAAAAGTCTTACCTGGGCACCGGGGCGTTTTGTGGGCTACAGCAGTACCACTGATAGGACGACCATTGGGAGTGACGCACCAGCAGTATCCAGTGTAGCTATGGCACTGAACCTGTCAGAAAGGACATGAACCAAGCGCAGTTGTCAGACATCTCTGTTATCCAATGTCATTCATGACACCAGTACAAAAGACTAGTCCAACAAACTACATTGACAAAAGATAAAACAATAATGAACCTAATCTCAGTCCTACATACGATTCTTTAGCAAAAAGAAGAGTTTGTTCCAAGCAAAGTGTGGTAGGTCCTTCAGAATCCAATGGAAGGAAAAACCATTGAAACACGTGCTTGTTTACACCCTATTTCAGAAGAGTGAGGTGCAGGTGTTATGAAAACCTCACATTAAAGCTTCTCAAGGGACTCAAACTGTTCCTGAAGCAAGCAATCTCAAGTTTTTTTCCACATAGAGAACATATTGTTCCACCCACTGAAGGAGCGGGACGGAGTGCATTTGCCAGTATTATTCATATCCCAAGCTGTCAGAAAGGAAACTCTTGGAATTCCTCTTAGAAATCAATTGCATTATATTTCCTGAGGGCCAGTATCACTTGCCCCACCGTGCTTAAAATGAGGATTGTCTTCTGCACAACTCCATAACTGAAAAACAGTACAGAGGCAGCAGAAGTTGATCTTGTTTGGAATATATATCACAGGATAAGCTTTTAACTGTGTCCCTTCTGAATTCTATGATCTAACATAAGTAAATTAGTCTCAGACCATATGCTTGTGCAGAAATTCAGCTGAGAGCAGGGAAGAATCCTGTATGATTCATGCTTTAGCATCAAGATATAAATTCTGGTCACAAGACTTTTGGTTTGAGGCAAGAACAGATCAGAAACTCTAAACGTTTTACCATCTAAAGAGTATTCAGGGGGCTACAAGAATGACTCAGCTATCTCAGCCTAGAAGAACAGGGAGTGTATCACATGAACAGCCACAATGTTTGGCTCTTTTGCTGGCTAACTCTGAAAAAAAAGAACAAGGACTTGGCACAGAGCATGAATTTTCCTTACATTTTTTAACGTCAGATTTAGCACAAATTCTATTTCATTTTGAAATTACATTTCCCTTCATTACATTTTCCTCTACTTCATCCTCTGTGAACGTACATATTCTGACTTTCTGACCATGCAAGATACTAAATGAAAAATTTTCAACCTGACTGTATGTGCCATCATCATTGCATTCCGGGATAAACACTTGCTGAAATTCCTTGCGAGCTTGTTCCTGAGTGTACTTCCTCTCAGCCACACATCTGGAAACATCTAAAGAAGGGAAGAATACAAGTCAGTTGAGTGATGCAATATGAAGATAGATGATAATCTAAATTACAAAAAAGGAGGAAGGCTCTGAGACCCATGAAAGGAGAATCAGAATTATAACCAGTGAAAATGCACAATTACTTGCCTTATTTATATGAAATAAAACCAAGGGAAGACAATAATCTCTGACCAATAATCCAGAGCTGGGAAATGAGATGCCTGGAGAGATAACCTTGCTGCTCTAACTGCTGCCAAAGAGCAGAAGCAGAAACAGGGTTTCTCTTATCAGTTTAACACATCAACAGCTGCCACATTGTGTTGCACAATATTCTTCAAGTGCCGGTGGTAGCACCAGCTTTCTAGCACTTCAGGAAACGCAAAACAGGGAGCAGGAGTATAGCTGCCTTGTGTTTCCTACTGTGACTTTACATGCCGTTTACTGCAGTCAGGCAGTAATCTCAGCTGTGACTACAGGTGTGCGTAACAGGCTGGTAAAAAAAAATACATATATATACTGTACAGCTTAGGGGCTTATTGTGGAGGTGATTCAATAATAATTTTGAACATGTTTAACCCATATTATGCTAAAAATTAGTGAAAATTTCTTCATTAGGCATGGCATAAGTCAGGACTACCTCATGGTCCCTTTTTTTGTCCACTGTGTGGTCTCTTGCACCATCTCCTGAATTATTTGGTACTGGTCTCCATTCAAGACAAGGTAGCAAACTAGAAAGCTTTAATTCAATAGTTTCTATTGTCTAATAAATGATATTGTCTTCTTCATATACTTTATTTCAATTAGGCAGTGAAGGGCTGAGAAGAGATGCATAAGATAAGTTGTTGTACTTTTTCTTTTGTTTAAAGCTGCTACAGATTTCAGCATGTTGCTGATGCATAATCAATACTTCTGATCTGCTTGAGCTAAGCATTTTTAGGAGAAATGAGAATACCAGGCAAGCTCAAGGTAGTATAAATGATTTCAAGATGTGACTGTAACACCTGAATTAGAATGATCTCAAGCATACAAGCAGAGAAATTTGTTACTTCTGATCCCTGATTTTTTTTGAAGACTGTTTGACAGTCACTGGCTAGTTCCCTTTTAGGGCTAAAACTGACTAGTGATTACCTGTGCGATGGGTGTTGTGGTGACTTGTAAATGTTTGCGCAGTTCTTAGAAACCACGGGGACAGGTAAAGCCCATAAATAGAATCTGAACAGATTTTCACTTCCCCTCTTGATATGACTGTATCTTGACATGGGTTTGGCATCTAACAGTCCCTGGGAGCACAAAGGTGAGCTAACTACATTCCCAGTCCCCGAGGAACCCTTTCTGTGTCCAGTATCATCCAGACATACATGCACAGAAACAGCATGAAAGCCTGCTGCATCTGCAGAAGTCCTTTGTACAAGATGATCCTTCATTGGTCATCTCCATCAAGTTTTGAACAACTCACCTGGCAATGTTAGCATAAAAAAAATCCCTTCAAGTCTTAGGCAATCTGGTGTGGAAGTGTAGAACAATGAGGACAGAAACTGGTCCTCAGCATCTGCATCCTGAAAACAAAATTGGGGCCCTTTAATTCTCATCTTTCTATTGATTTCCCTTCTGGTCTTGGATGCGTGTGCTCTCCTTCCGTGCATTAGCTTACTGTTCTCACAGGAGCATTATGAGAGTTCATATTGGTAAAATGCCCAAAGTACAAGTTGTTTCCCTTCAAAATGTTTTGGTCTTAACAACTTTAATAATATTATGCTGTTTCAGGAGGGATATTCACAGAGATGCAATGTTACCCAAAATAGAGATAAAAGTTCAAACATCCAGAAATGTGAGAAAATAATAAGGAATGGAGTTAACTTGTACTCTGGTACTTTAATGACTTGTTTCATCACGGGAAAGATATAGGCAATGTACTGTGCAGCTCAGGTAAAGTTTGCTAATATATGCACTGCCAAAGATTTTTTTGGGGAAAAAAAGAAGCATTTTAAGCAGGCTTTGGTGTTGTAAGCCTTCTTCTGAGCATCGTTTGGTTATACAGTACTTAATAACATGTGGTTTTAATGTAGCTAGTATTTTAACTGAAAATAAATCACTCCTTTGTTGGACCTCTGTCCTCGTTTTTCTAGAATGACATGTGGTTTAAATGTCTAAAAGGAAAAGTGATATAAATTCCATCCCATAAGTTCTCTGGTATAGTACCAGCAGGGTTGTAAATTATGTCCAACATTTGAATTATCATAAAAACATGCCAAGGAGAAAGAAGTTCTTCAAAACTGTCCAACACTTGTTTCTAAACAGTCTGATGCTCTAAAGGCCTCCTATTTGTGGATGATCTAATATGCTTTTAAATCAACAATGACCAGATTTCGTGGAATACAGAATTCACGTCTGAAGCCTTATTTTGTATTATATAACCATGGAAACATTCTAAAGCTGTTGGGCATTACTGTACTTCACTACACCCAAAATAAACCCATGAGGAAAATCTCTTATCAAGTTAAGCATCTGAAACTGTGTATAGTCAAAATATTATTCCCAGTTCTGCTGTTTTTGTTTCACCAAGGTATTACCACAGGGGAATAACTAGGACACAGAGACGTGGTCCAAACCTGATAGAAGAAACGTAACAAGATGGTCAAGAAAAAAAGAAGACACATAAAACCATTCTTCCTCAGAATACTAGTGAACATTACTTATGAATTTCCACCATGATTGGGAGAAAGGTTGAAATATGAGCTCACACCAAAGTAGCAAACTAGAGATACAGGTATAGAAAGCTTGCAGCTCCTAACAGGCAAAGGTCAGTGATAGGTGAGATCCTAATGCATAGGGAAATTAACTGTCCACACGTCCATTGCTCATGCTTACTCAGCAAAGCCAAATCTAGCACTCACTGTGCAAAATCCTGCGAGTGTATTCAAACAATTCTTGTCAGCGAGTCCTTCTGTGTACCTTGCACAAGTGTAAATAATGAAGATGGCTCACATGAATCTCAAATTAGTAGGATGAATCTAGGCTTAAGTGGCTTGTCAGGTGGAGATTTATAGGAATAGAGATATCAAATAGAGACTGTGAAGTCTCTCATACAGATTCAACTTTCCTCTTTATCTAGAACAGGAATAATTCAGATCAGGATAGACTCTGATTATTTAGAAACAGAGACCAAGAATGAAATGTGGTGAGACCTACCTGGTACCTCTGTGCTGATTAATCAGCCCACGGCTTTAATTTTGGTCATCACAGACCCTGATGAAAGCAGGCTAAACTCTTTTAAGGTGAGTGGCACTACAAGTCTTCAAGGTGTTGGAAGTATGAAAAGCACTATGCGTAACTGTACATCACTGCAAAAAGCTTTTTGTTTTTTAAAAAAATGTTTTTGTTTAAACTTTTGGAACCATCTAATGGAAAAATAAGAGGCTTGAAATCGTTACTGGTTTCTGACTAGAAGTTCCACTATACTTTTAATCAGGGACCTAGTAAGCTCAAGTCAGAATCTGGTATACGACCTGGTGAAAAGACCATTTGGTTTGAAGACCTGTAAAAAGCTGGCTGAAAAGAACAAGCCTTATTTGCGCATGCTTAGATAATGAGAAAAGCTAACTTTGCAGATATGTATGCCCAGCTGTAATTTTGAATTATATCAAGGACCGTCACAGTGAGACTTTATCCTCTCAATTCCAGATAAATAGGCTTTTATATCTCAGAAGTTTACTGGGGGAAAAAAAAAATCTCCTAGCATAGAAACTTAGCATGATGACGAATGAGTTAACCTTAAATTAGTTCATTTGGACCATATTAGTTGTCAGGCTGGGTTGATACAGTGCTTGATACATTTTAGCACAGTACATTGGCCAGCATGTTGGTTGCACCAACGTGACTTAGCAATAGGGCTGCAAAGGCAGCTAGAGGTTTAAGAAGACAAATATATCTTGTGGTATATAACTGACAACAAAAATGAATGCATGGGAGTGGACAGAAATGCACAGAACTCAGGAGATTAGAGTTGTAGCTGTTTGGGCAGGTCTTTCTGAATTGTCCTGGTGACAATTCAGGCTTCCAGAGGAGATCAGCGTCCAGAAGCACACTTTAAATATAAAGACATCTTAGTTCTGTGTAAAGCTTCTATATGCAAGAGGGAAGACTTTAACCTGTGAAGTGGCAACAGTACGTTGCTACAGGATCCAGAACCAGACTCTCCCATGTATGACACCTGGGAGTACAGGACTTCCTGAGGTAGCACTGAAGTCAATAGGAAATTGCAGTGCCCAAGGAAATTTTGGAAACAGAATTAGCCTCACAAACAGCACAGGACTGGCTTGGAGCTAATCTCATTTTATGCCTTATATACCCACAGGACAGCACTGAAAATACTGAGCTTAAGAAATGAAATAATAAATAAATAATAATAAAAAAGGAAAACATCCATCAACTTCAGCTCTGCTGGCTAATCCTTGAATAATATATCACACAGAGAGAAGTTTATTGCTGCAAAATAGAAGTTTATCTTTAAAACAATGACATAAACTCATCAAGGGTGTAAACACCATCTCTAAAGTGTCATTTAATACAACTGAATTTACAGCAACTTTGGGGCTCCATGGGGAGATCTAACCCAGAGACTCTCTCATGGAAAAGTAAACATCTTGCCAAATGAATAGATAAATCTCCTGCACAAGTTTTGGTTTAGTTCATCTGGTATTTCTTGGTTTGTTACATATTTCAGTAAGAATAAAAGTACCCTTCCCAGTCCCAATACAGTGAGCAGGCTTTGCTTGCTTTCAAAGAGATTACTGTGTGTGACAAACACTTGTTAGGTATTTATGAATAAAATTCACTTCACAGTTTATTTAGTTATTTTATTATAGATGGAATATCCCGCTGAACAGATCAGAAACATTTGCCACTTTGTTAAAACTAGTTATAAAGTAGTTAAACTTAATTGTTTGAAGAAAAAGTTCCCCTGAGGGCTTTTCACAGATACTTAGCTATTCTTACCCTAAAGAGAAAGCTTTTCTACAGTCACAAAGATGTGAACAAGCAGACCTATTACAGACATACATAATCCAAATATCTCACTCTTTCTCTACAGGTTTCCCTTATTGCTCCTTCATTATATCAGAATACCTATATAGACTTACTTGCCCTTAAAATTAGAAATACACAGTGCAACAAGCTCTTTAAAGGTAGTTATCCATCTAAGCATTTTCCTGAATTTTCCTAACAATGAACAACAATTTCTTTTCTACTTCTGTGCTTCTTTCTCACTGCTATACCTTTTTGCTAACTGGCGGTTATATGATAAAAGTGAAATGTTCTTAATTTGTAGTTAATTTAGCATTAAAATGTTTTATTCAGAGCATAAGACATCATTTGGTTTAAATAGAATAAACTAATTATAACATGAACATTTTCTACGATATTTGACCTAGGTCAATGTATATTCCAAAGAACTGATCAGGTCTACCAACAAAACATATAAATAGCTGTACCTTCTAGTGATAGGAGGCACAAAGCAAGCCATACATGCTCAAAGTTTCAATTTCAAAGGTACAGAGATTAGCCTCAGCTGGAAAGGATGTCAGCACAGACATTTAGCCTGACGCAGCCATAAAATAAGGACTTGCCACTTTGTGACAAGAGCTGGCCAACTCTTTCACTATTTGTTTTTATTGCTGCAGTCTGGATTCAAACAAAACAGCAAAGCAATCTTAGCCTAAACTTTCCTCTATTGGCATCTAACAGAGACAGGCAGTGTGGGGTTTCTTTGCTGCTTTTTCTTTTCTTTTCTTTTCTTTTCTTTTCTTTTCTTTTCTTTTCTTTTCTTTTCTTTTCTTTTCTTTTCTTTTCTTTTCTTTTCTTTTCCTTTCTTTTCCTTTCTTTTCTTTTCCTTTCTTTTCGTTTCTTTTCATTTCCTTCTTATTTTGCAACCATCCAGCAATTTAGATAGCTAAGCTTTATGATAAAATAATGAATGCTGTACTGGATTCCTTCCTTGCACAATAATATTTCCGTCAATTTGCCAACAGTCACATTTGGAGAGATACAGTCTGACTAGAACTGAATCAAATATTTGCAAGAAAAACTAAAGCTTCAGCTTTCTGATTTTTTACATACCAAAGGGAAGGCTAGGTTTTCTGAGAAGAACAGAGATGTAATAGTTTGGAGAAGTATAATATGGACTAATCTATAATTCCCACACTGAAAATATGAGAAGGCTTGCAACTATTTGTAGTTTGTGGTTCTCAGTGCAGTATTACTGCTTTTGAAGCAGTTTCTTCTTCACTTGCTTTAAGATGTTCATTTTATATTAAGCTTGAAACTTAAATTGAAAATACATAAGAAAATGAAAATTCCACAAAACTAAAAAGAAAATACTTTCATACAATTGCAGTAGTGCATATTTGATTCAAAAAAGGTACCTCTTTTTGTTTGTTTTTTTTTTTGTGCCTAAGACTGCTCTTATATGCCTTTCTTTCTATGCAATCTGGTTTTGGCAAATTCTGCTCAGAGAAATATTATCAAGAAAAAATGAGCATTTTTTAAAGGGATAAATTCCATGTCCAGCAAACTGTGGATGCTATTTCAGTGTTACTTGTTCTGAGTTCCATATACCAGCAGGCAAATTTAAAAGAGCAAAGTATATTCCACACAAAAAAAATTCCAATCATTCCAACTTCATTCACCCACCATTAAATACTAGAAAGTATAATTAGAAGCCAACTCCTCTTGCTTTCAGAGGGCATATAAATTATAACTTCTGTATGTAGATACCCTTTGTTCAGCAAGATGTTGAATATTTTGTTTCTCAACACTTTTGCTATGGTGGCTTGATACATAATAGCTTGACATATAACATAAATGAAGACTCAAAGACAAAATGAGGTTGGAGCTGAACAGTGTTTGTATTAGGATTGCCAGCTTTACAGTCTGGAAACTTGCAGTCATCCTACAGATTAAACACAGTGTCTTCAGTGAGAAAATGTATCTTAAAAAAAGAGGAGACAGCTCCTAGCTAAAAGTATTTCAAGATAAAAATCTGCCCTATAATAATTTTTTCCCAGGAGGTTTAGTTTCAAAAAACCCTGGATTGATACCACTTCTCTGTACATTCTCATTTTAATACTTTTTTCCCAAACACGACACACTCCTCCTCCCCACCTCCTACCCCCCCCCCCCCCCGTCTATTTTTTTTTTTCTTTTTCCTCACAAAAGATGAGAAATAAAGAAAAGGGAGAGAAGAAAACAGGTGAGGACTAGTGAAAATTCTTCTGCTCTCAATCTGCAGACTGTGCAAACTCTCAATGTGTGTTCAGGATTATTTTGCAGACTGATACTTTGGTCCAGTCATACTTTCACTCATTTCAGTTAGGAAAAGAACAAAATCTACTCACTACATCTTCCTCTCTCCAAACGAAACATCTCAGGATCATGTTTGCCTCCTAAAAGTAGCCCCCAGGGAGGGCTGCCTTCCAGGCAGTAGGTGGACAGGCCAAGCCAATATCCCTGCCTCCATGCTGACCTAGGGAACATGCTCAGGCATTGCAACTACACGTCAAGCTCACTTCTGGCTCGCAGGCAAACCAGTTTGAGGGCAGTCTTCGTGGGAAGGAGGATAAGGTGCACACTCAGAAACCACATTCAGTATTTACAATCCAGTCCTTTAGGTAAGAGGGAAGAGGAACATTTCTCCAAAGGATGCTTAGATTCATGAATTATGGGACCAAGATTAATTTACACTCCCAAAACAAATGCTTCCCAGTGACGTCCTCCTGCCTCTTCACAAAGTGAAAATCATATCGGCATGTTTATCCAAGGACAGAAATGTACCTTAATTCTTAACATCTGAGATCATTCAAGCAAGTCCTTAGATCAATCATTAACTCATTGTACTAACAGTTCAAATGAGTGAAACATTTCACTATTGCTGAAAGACTCATTTAATGAAACAAATGCTGGGTCTTTTTCTCTTTAAGCAAAGTAAATAGGAAATAGTGAAATACCTCTTTATGGGAAATTCCACTCATTTTTTGATGTGCTTCAGATCTTTTTATGAATCGTGAGAATGAAGATAGTACCTTTTGTTATGTCTATGATAGCCCATAAAAGAATGGCATTTTTAAACAGTCAGGCTCTTTAAGATACCATAAATGAATTAAGCTAAACATGAGCTATCTAGGGTTTCCAAAGGAGAAGGGTGATCTACATATTTGTAGAATAACAATGACACTACTGTGTGTGACAGCTATCCATGGTGTGCTCACAAAGAAGCAAAGCCCTGGTGGGCCACCTCTGCAAATACTGAATATACACTCTGAGTGCCAGCCAGACTAAATGGCAAGCTACTCACGACTTTAATATCACCCAGTGTGAAGCTGCTTACATGGCCACTTTGAGAATGGACCACTCAGACATGTGTCCCAAGTTCAGTTTAACTGAACTTAACTGTATACTCAGGTTGCTGCTACACATTGATAGTGAAATAGGGGAATGCGATGGAAGCTGGCAGTTGCAATTATACAGCAGTCACCAATTTTTATCAAACCACCAGTCATTAGAGGAATCTTCTTTTAGTGAAGTATTGGTAGAGAAGCCACGAAATCAAAGCACCACAGCTGAGACATTTCAAGAAATCTAGGTTAGGGCAAAGGTACACTGGCAAGACTGTACATGTGAATTTATTTTGCCATTGATCACAATGTCAGAATATCAAATATTATTACTGAGCCACTTGATTAATACATTAAGATTAGTCCTCAGTGCCTCAGTTACAGACCTGGTACATTCACTTAAAATCAAACTGAGAAAAGGAACAAATATTCTTAATGTTATTTAAAGAACAAGAAGAGAAAAAAGAAGAAAAAGAAAAGAAAAAAAGGTAATTTTGAGTGCATTATCCTGCCATGCTTACAGACCCTTTTCAAGGCAAATTTTAGGTAAATCAACTGGAGTTCTTAGCTAACACTAAGAGGGACATCTCCATGGGAGACAGAGGCATTTCTATTCAGGTGAAATGTTCCCAGTAGCCACATATATCCAAAGCTCAGTCACAGGCATTGCACATGCTCTTCTGCCTAAGTCTGCCTAAATTTCAGCAAATATTCATATAGAGAGTTTAAATGCTTAAACACAGTTCAAACTACCCTAGATGTACTACAGTGCCACCTGTTTCCACTCACTCTTACCAATTACTAGTTGAACTGCTGCTGGCCACTAGTCACTGCTCTCTTGATAGTCTATTAGAGATAAAACCTGTGGTCCCTCCACTAGACACTCCTGTTACAGATGTTGCTTACTTTGAACAAGATACAATCAGTTAGCAAACTTTCTACACTTCAGACCTGAAGTTTCTGAGATGTGAGATGAAAAGCTGCCCAAGAGGAATGGAGTTACTCGAAATTTCTAAATTCTGAAAAAGCCCATTATTCCCATAGAAAATAATACAGTAACTTAGCTTGGACTAAAGCTTGTTGGTATGACACACACACACACACAAAAAAAGGGTATAGTTTCATTGAAAAAACCTTCAATCCCACTCACTTCCTCATCATAATTTTAGGTTTCACACTACATACATGTTATTTAATGTCACAGAAAACTATTTGAAAAGCCTAAAATTATTTGAAAACTGCTACAGGAAAAATATGAGTTTGCAATTTCAAAGTTCATGGGAAATAACCTGTTCAGTAGTGGACAATAAACAGAGTAGAAAAACTGATGTTAGCATAGGTGAAACTGATAGGAGTCTGCAGAAATGAGTTGTAGTGTTCTCTTTTTTTTTTTTTTTNTGCTTTGGGGGTTTTTTGTGTTGTTTTTTTTTTTTTTTTTTTTTTTTTTTTTTTTTGCAAGAGACACATACAGACTTAATACTGACTTTTCTGATCAATGATGGACGAATGTCAGATACGGATTTAAAGTTGTGAATCCCATGCCAGGAATCATCTCTTTTCTCCCTTTCTAACTTCCATACGGAAATATGCATGTTTCTTTCCCCTTTTCCTTCACTAGCAACCTCAAAACTAGCTTCAAAACCAATGTTTTAATGGGGAAGTGTGTGTCTTAGGTTTTTAGGAGGACAGACAAACACTTTCAGAAGGATTTGCTTTCATTCCAGCATGGAATGAAAGCAAATTCTGAAACTTTTAAAGTTGCTCTGAAATGGAACCATCACTTTTTGGTTAGCCCACTAAAACAACCCTCTGCTCTTCGGTTAAGCATCACCTGCAATAACAAATTCCACCACTCAAAAGCAACTGGCTCAAAAGGGGTTTTAATCCGAGGACTTCCTTAGCTCTTTCAGAAGAATGTTTGACAGAACTACCAAAAGTAGCTCTAGCAATGCTAAAACTGAAACTGCAGCTAGGTCAACGAATCGTCTTTTTCTTCTCTAACACCTGTTTTTATAGCTTGAAATATTCCTGATAATTGCTCACCCCTAGTGAGTATTTGCTCCTGAATATCAACATTCCTCTCATGTCTTCGGTAAATTGTATTTTAATTTATGTCAGCCAGGCTTGTTCCAATTTACTTCAAAATCTAAGGCTGCTTTGACTGAACAAGAAATACTATGAAAATGTAAAATTGAAAAGAGCACTTGTCATCTTGCTGATATAATATACTACTGGCAATCATGTTTATATTGCCAATCAGAGGAAGAAATACCTAAACTTTGAGAGATGTTTGCATTCATTTAATTAAAAGATTAAAAGCATCTGATTGATTAGGTTACGTTGTGTACTTGCTATTACTCATAATTAAGCTGCCTAAGGTCTCCAGTTCCAAGTCTACAATTGTACTGACGCACTGTTCATAAATAAATGAACACTTTTCCAAACTGTAGATGTTGACTGCAGAAAAAATTGCCATCATCACTGAGGACACCTTTAGTAAGGGCAATTCAACATATCTTTATGGGAAAAAATTTCTTGCAGATGACATCACCAATATGGTAAGAAGAAAAAACAATAAAAAAAAATACTTAAAACTAATTTTAATTAAAGTATATAATGCTCTAATGTATACAATGAAAAAATATGAAGTGCACAATATTTGTCTCTGTTGTTGAGTGTAACAAAAACTTTGGCTCAGGTAGCTTCATTATGTTATCCTTGCTCACAAAAGTAAACAGATCCATCAGTTAATAGAAT
>WEIS01012491.1:468-18141 GCA_013389965.1 Todus mexicanus
TGACTTTTTCACACCCAGAACTCCACAAGTACTTAGTAAATGTTAGTAAATCTACCATGGCTATCAAGCCTGATTCCTTGAGTGAGCAGAGCATTTGTTTAATCATGTTTTTTTTCTTCTGCTGATAAACATATCTGGCAGAGGAAACAAGGACCTCCAGTTGGGAGCATTTGTTGGAGAATTTTCTGGGGTAACAGAAGCATTGAGCTGAAGGAGCTTCATCATCTAGTTCAGTCATCTAATCTGAAGCAGGATGAAGCATTTCCAAAGCACCCTGATGGATGTTTCTGTAACCAGTCGTAGAGGGTGTCTCTGATCTTCCTAATGTGTACTCAGGGGTTTTTGATAATTTAAATTAAATATTAATTTCAGCAAATGAGATCGATTTTGTCATCCGTGATCACTTACAGAAAGAAAAGCAGAAACCTGTAGACTACACCTATAAAACATTATTCTGTGTATGTAATTGTTATTAATGTCTCCTATAGATTTTCTCTTTTTAGTGAAAGTGATGGCATATCCTTCAGCTTGTTCTAACAGGAGTTACATGAACATCTTATCAGTCTTCTTGTAAGCTTGTAGACTCTATCCAATCTTTTTTCATTTCTGGTCTCCAAAACTGGATATTTCAACTGAGCTTTTAAAAAATGTATCATTAAACATTGCAATTACTTCGTATTTTATTATCTATGACGTTCCTGTTAACATATTTCCTGCATTGGCTTTTTCATTTTTTGTAATAACACTGCATTGGTGGCATTCATTCACTTCAACATACTACTCTTAGTGCATTTTCAGCTTTGTTTCTGCCTCTAGGTCTCTGTCTCATATATGGTATTCTTCTGTCTTTTTTACTTTTTACCATCTCTCTGCTCTGAGAATGTCTTTGCATCTCCCTTCAAATTACAGGTCTCTGAAAATACTGAAAATCTAATCTCTCTTGCACTACCCAAGTTGTTGATGAAAATATTGAAATTATGTCCCTTCACCCTTCAGGAGAGGTGCTCACTTGAACACTGGTTGCTCATTTCTGATGCTTCATTTCCACATTAGCATGTTTCCTTTGAGGTTATGTGCAGCAGCGTCAAAAGCTTTCTCACATCTTGACTGCCCTCCACAGTTTCTTAACACCTCTCTTGAAGTAAGTGGCCAAAGCTGGAGATTGTAGTCCAGGTGCAGCTTCACCAGTGCTGAGTAAAAGGGGACAATTACCTCCTTAGTCTTCTGACCATGCTCCTCCTAAAGTAGTCCAGCGTGCAGTTTGCCTTATTTTCAATGAGAGCACACTATTCCCTTGCTGGTCCTCATTCAGGTTGCCACTCACCAAAGCCTCAGGCCCCTTTCAGGAGGCACAATCTGTAGCCTGCCACCTTCAGCCAGGCAGTTGTGTGAGGTTATCCAGTCTTCACTGCACAACTCCTTGCTTCTCCTTGCTGAACTTCCTGGTGCTCCTGTTGACCCAGTTGTCGAGTTTCTCATAGTGCCTCTGGACTAAAACTCTGTCGATCAACGTCCATCTAGTTTGGTGCCACTGGAAAATTTGCTCAGGGCTCGTTCTCTGTTGCCACTGAGGTTGATGTTGAATATGCTGGATAAAATTGGCCATACTATCAAAGCCTGGAGTTCTCCGCTTGTTACCAGCTGCCAACTAGTCATTGAGCCATGGATAACTGTTATTTAATCTCATGAGTTCAGCCAATATTCTACCCATCTAATAATGGATTCTTCTAGCCCATATTTTCTCAGCTTCCAGAAAAAAATGCCACACCCTCCAAAATGTACATCTGCTTGTCTCTCTTTGTCCATGTAACCAGTCATTTTGTCAAAAAAGACCATCAGATTGGTCAGGCAGAGATGTACTCCTCCTATCTCCAACCCACACAGACTTACCCATTTTCTTCCCTCATATCCTTGTCTGTGGTCATCACAGTATCACAATTGTTCTGTCCTCTTTCCTTCTTTACCCAGCTAGAATCGATAGATTTAATGAACAAGAGACTTTATTCTTACTTCATTACATAGCTTCACAGTTTCAGGTGTTTTGAAGTGTTCTTATCACTGGAGCATATTATACTTTCTGATCATTAAAATTTTAGTTGCATTGCGTTGACTTTAGACACCTGCATGCAAGAACGCAATTCCCAGCCACACTGCTAATCCCTACATGTCCTCTTAAGTGCTTGAAAGTCCACTTCTGTGCATACTCAGAAATGTTTCTGTCCTCTTCTGGCAGCTTGTTGTCTCTCTCATGCCAAGGCTATGAGAAAGATACGTTCTAAGGCCCTGGAACAGATGGGATCAAAACTAGCCTAGCAAACTCTGACAGGAGACACATGCAAAGCACAGAAACCGTGACCTTCTTGTTTCAAAATGGCTAGGATAGAAAAGAAGAAATAATGGTCCATGGTGGCATGTGTAACAAGCTGATGGTGAGATGATGGATCAGGTTCAGAGGTGAAGCCACTACCAGGGAATGTCATGGTGGTGCCTGATCAAGGAGAGACCATGGGCAAAAATTTCTTTAAACAACTGAAAGTATCTCAAATTCTTTCTGACTCTCATGGAGGACATCAACCATGAAAGTATCTACTTAGCATGTTGGGGCACAAGCCACCCAAATTTCTGGAGGGCATGGAAGACGTTTTTGAAGCAAGTGCTGATCAAGCTAGCTAGCAGAAATGCTCTGCTGGAGTCCTGAATGAGAATGAACTGTCATTCAATAACAGCCTTGACTGCAGCAGCTGTCAGGTGCTGGAGTTTAGAGTCCTGAAGGCACTGAGAAAGGCAAGGACATGGGACTGACAGTCAGGTCTGATCCCATGTTAGGCTGCCCCTGAAGGGAAGGGAGCTTATAAGTCTGATCAGACTTCTGTAACAACATTATCAAAATTCAAGAAAATCATCTGAAGGGCAGAAGAAGAGGCAGGCATGGCAGGAGGCCAGTTTGCTGAACAGGAAACTCTTGATTTAGCTCAAATGCAAAAAGGAAGCATAGAGGAAATGGAAGCAGGAACAGGCTGCCAGGGAGGAATGGAGAAATATTAACTGGGCATATCAGGATAGAATGAGGAGGGTCAAAGCCTGGCTGGAGTCAAAACACAATAACGTGGTAGCCAGCTGGAGGAGAAATGGACCATATAGGCAGACTGCCTGGACTGTAGGGCTCAAAGAATAGCACGGAGTAGATCAGAGCCTAACTGGTGCATGATTAAAAGTGGCATTTTGCTGATATTGTGTTACATTTTAATCAGCAACCTAGGTGATTTCATGGAGCCCATGCTCAGCAGGTTTGCAGGCGATACCATTTCGCATGAGAATAATTACACAGCAAGACTGCCTCTTAGAGGGCCTTCCGCAACCTGAAGGAAAGGGCAGGCTAGATCAAAAGCAAAGTCCCAGCACCAGGTTGTTATAATGCCACACACCAGTACAGGCTGGGGCGTGACACCCTGGTGGCACCTCTGCCAGAAAGGCCCTGGGTGCTGTCTTAGGACAAGCTGAACTGGTCAGCAATGTGCCCTTGCAGTAAAGGTGACTGACCAACTCCAGGGCTCCATGCTGACACGGGTGCAGCCAGAAGTCCAGGATCAGGTCCAGGGGCAAGCTCCTGGGGAGGGGAAGTTGTGCCCAACTGAGGGCCGCAGGACAAGAAAGAAACTGGCCAACAGGAGGGAGCCCAGGAACAGCCACCAAGGTGGTCATGGGACGGGAGAGGAGGCTGAGGAGATGGATTTGTTTGTTCTGGAGAAGAGGCGGTTGAGTTGAGCCCTGATGGAGGCTTTTCTGCCTGAGGGGAGCTGGATGGATGGCAGAGCCAGGCTCTTCTCAGAGGAGCTCAGCAAAGAGTCAACAGCAATGGCCACAGGTTGCATGAGGGGAGATGCTGACTGGAGACAAGGGAAAAATGTCATCCTCATGAGGGTGGTCAAACATTGGAAGAGATTGTCCAGCATGGCGGTGCATCCTCCCTCTGTGGGGTTATTCAGGCATTGACTGGATGAAGCCATGAGCAACCTGGTGTAAGGCAGTAGTTAGCCTTGCTATGAAGTGGCGGATGGATTAAGTGGTCTCCCGAGGTCCCTTCCAAACTGAATTAGACTGTGTGATTGCATAATTTTCTTAGTGGTTAGAAAACTTCTCCAGGAATCATGGAGTGGAGGTCTAGTTGTCCTCAGCTGGAGTGACAACAGCACCCTGCTTGCTAAATGAAGCTCTGATCTGTATGTACGCACCTCTGTAGTAGAGACATCCTTCACCTTGCTTTAAATAAGTAGTCATTAACTGGGCCAGAGAGCAAATCTAGGCCTGAAGCTGACTTACTAACTCAGTGATTAGGGCATGAACCTAAGAGAAGAGAGACCGGGATTTCTGCCTCTGCTCCAGGGAGATCTTCTACATTTTAGCCTATGGCTTTTTTTTCAAACATCACAGTGCGTGTGTCCCTGTGTGGTTCTAGTCCTAGTTTACGAAGCTAATCAAGAAATCAGATCCTCAACAGGCATGAAACTGGTACCATCAAAGGTACTGCTATACTACCAGGGAAATTTTCATTTGTGTTTTTTTCTTAACAGGCTGACACCTCCATGAGCAGCTCGGTCTGTTTAAAAACCTTGAAACAATTCACGTAGGTTTTACTGCTTTTCTAGTTGTAAGTGGAAAATTGCATATTTTACTCACAACTGCTGACAGCTACTTTTTCCCTTCTTTTGTACTCTTCCCTCACGTGATATAGTTTGAAAAGAAATTCAAGTCAGTTCATCCTTTTCTTGGAAGTGCCTGGGTAGAGACTGCAAGGGTCAGGGCAAGAAAACCACAATATGTTAGAGGTTACTGAATCCAGCAGCCTGATAGAGCCAGTTCCACCATCAGTGAGACTGATCAAGTGTTCCTAATGGGCACGTGCATACATGTATTAATGTAGGTGTGTGTACATATGAATATATACTTTCTGACTGTGCTAAGTAAACTGAGAGACTGGTCACTTGGTTCAGCACAGTCAGAAAATAGTGATTTTACCAGCACTCATGTAAACACAGTGCTTGTACCGACAGGGACAGCATGATGGGCACATACTCTTCCCAGTCCTGCATATGCTCTCTCTGCACAGTAGTTTGAATATACACACCATGTCTGTATAATCTATATTTCTAGACACACATAGTAAAGAACAGACATATCTGGCAGTAGACAGTCAGTATATCCTGTAGCTGGCCCCACATCCCCTGATCTCCTCAGTTTCTGTCCCCTGGGTCTATGAAGCATGGAGGTTCATGGCACTG
The DNA here is from genome assembly GCA_013389965.1 of Todus mexicanus. NCBI lineage: Eukaryota > Metazoa > Chordata > Aves > Coraciiformes > Todidae > Todus > Todus mexicanus. The sequence continues at coordinate 5,748 of WEIS01012491.1, forward strand.
CTGCAGTTGCTCTTTGACTTCTTTCCATTGAGCACACAGGCACAGGCACACACACTGGAGCACTTCCATAGCTCACCACAGTTCTTGTTAATATTTCAGCTTATCTTACTATCAGCCTGAGAATTACCACTTCTTATTGCCCATAGCCATATATATAATTAGTGTCACTATTTTTTTCCAATAGGAATTTGGTTTAAAACTGTTATTCTAAACCCTGTTTATCTACAGATGCACCTGTGAATTGAGCAGCTCTAAGTGTGGCGTGCTTGAGCATCCCATAGAATTGGGCTAGAAACTTCACAGAACCGATACGTTTTGTTTGCAATTAAAAATGCAGAGCCCTGTATGTGCTGTGCTGACCCACATGTCAGAGTCTGTACGTGCAGTATGTTTTGCCAATCCTTTTGTAGAAGGTGGAGGAGGAGGAGCAGCTCAACTGGGTTAAGCACAGTAGATGGTACGGATAGGAGTTTCTGGCTACCCTGCTGCTCTTGCAGTTGATTAGCTGTTTTCAGTAATTATGCATTTCCATCAGGGGTGCAATGGTTATCACCTCTGGTAATGAGATTACTCCCATTTCATACAAGTGTAATGTTCTGCCGGTTCCCTTTTGGCACTTTAAACGTTTCCTTGACTTGTGTTCTCAACACTTGCCGAGGTTGCTCACCATATTTTCTTCTACAGGCTCACCGAACCGTGCAAATGGGTTCCCCAGCATTTGTCAGTCTCGTGATGGCAACCTATAGGCATGTCATGGTAGCCTTACAACACAGGCAGTAAAGAGCTTGCTTTACAGTAACCACCGTGAATTTGGGGGTTTGTTTGGTTTTTTTGTTGTTGATTTTTTGTGTGCATGTGGTTTTTTTTCTTGGTGGTGTTTGGTTTTTTTTTTCAAATGGCTGCAGTAAACTGTCACAGAATGGGGATTACATGTTTTTCAGTTATGTGGGGCATCTCCGTAATCCATGACATCGCATCCCAAACTCCCTCCAACGTGGTTTTGCATCCCTTCCACAGAAGGAAAGATAGATAAAGCACTATCCTTTCCTTACAGTATTGAAAAACTTGAGAACTTTTCTGTGATGCCCTGAATGCTGAGTACTTGTTCCTCAATGCACTGATAAAAATCATTATTGCCAATTATATGACAAGGCAGACAAGTGGATGCTGGTGTTGCACCTGACTTATACTAATAAATTGTTCGTTCTTCTGGTGCTGAGTAATAACCCAGGAAATTTCTTAAATGGGAAGAAAGAGAGATACCTCAGTAATGGACAAATAAATCATTGAAGAAGTTTCAAAATCGTAATGAATACTTCTGGAGCTTAACAAAGAGGAGAGAGTATGCAGTGAAACATTACACTGCATGGAGCTGCAGATTCCAGGCATTCCTTTTGATAGAGCCTCTGAAGGGAGGATAGAGGCTGTGTACCCCTTTTGAGACAGCTTTACAGGTCACAGATCTGGCCTAAACAAAAGTATTTTTTTCTAAACTACTCCTTTCATTTTCCTCCTCCTCATGTCAGGACTCCAGCAGAGTTTTGTAAGCAGTCCGAGGGCTGTCCTGGCAGCATCTACCTCCCTGCCTCTGGGGACCGATTCCAGGTCATAGATCAGAGGGAAGGTATACTTCATAGAGTGCCTTGGCGCTAGTACACTTCCTTTCATAGTTATTTTTTTTTCCATCCAGAGTGTGGCATGAAAAGGGCCACACTGTAGGCTACCAATCAACCATCTCCTTAAAATAAACCCCATCATCACAGTATCTTTCATGTAGACATCCCAGGGAGTAAGCTGCGTGGTGCAAAGAAGGGCATCTGGTTTTCACCCTGTTCTGACAATCGAGTGAGTACATAAATGCATTTTTTGCCAACAAATATAAATGCAAGCGCTTGAGCAGCAGCCTCGAAGTGCAGAGACATCCTTGATTCTCCATGTGGTTCCAGGAGCCATGTGACAAATTCCTTTAATGCTTTTTCCCATTAAAATTGATCCAAGATCCCAAAAGATAAGCTATGAAATTCCCCTTATGTGTGAAGCTGCCAGTTTTCCAAAGGGAAAGACTCCAGCCAGGACACCAGAAAGCAATGCTACCTCTGCAGAAAACCTCTCCTATCACTTCAGAAAACAGTCTTCATCCTAAAGGTGCTGCTAAAATCAAGCACTTCTGAGCAGTCATGTTTATGGGGAAAGAGATTAAAGGTGCCTTCTTTAGGAACATGAAGGCCTGAGCCTCCCACACCAGGAGCAGGCACAAAGGAGCTGTCAGACGAAGCTGCCGCTCAAGGAAACCGTCTCCTCCCTTCCTGCTTTTCCATATATCCTTTCTTGCCCACGACCCTTGTTTCCAACATGCTAAAATGAGACAGGGTGGTTCTCAATCGAGTTGCTTTCTTTGGGCTTTAGAGAGTCAGGCTTCTGGAGGCTGGCACCAGCTGTGAAGTTAAATTGATAAGATCTACACTTCAACAGAATAAGACATATAATTCACCCTTGAAAAGTCAGAAGCCTTATTTCTGAGAAACTACTACTTAAGAGAAGATTTGTCTACACTCTTTAATTCAGTCTAATCTACCCAGTCTAATTATATGCTTATTTCTACTCTAGTTTATAAGAACAGTAATATAAAAAAATCATACAAAATTTGGGATCTTTTTTAGCATTGCATGAGGTCACTAAGCTTGGGTCATGTAAGTGCTGTGAAGGCAACATGATGGAGTTTTCATTGAAAGGGTTTGATAAGGGACTCAGATTGTTGCAGAAGGAAATGCACTTGGAAAACATCTCTATTGAACTTGTTACTTTATCAACAGTAAGATAAAAATCACATCTCATTTCCTGGAAAAATGGGAAGTGGAAAGAATATATTTTAATAGCAGTCATATTATTAACTCTTTGAGACTCCAGTTTATTTCAGTGATCCCTAAACACAGCTGTACAGTGCAAGTGCCAGCACTGGCATGAAGAGCATCTGAGAAAGTTCCCCGTTGTGCCAAGACTGTGACATTGCGTTCTGCTGGAGATCTCTTTGGCTCCGTTTCATGCATACCTAGCAGATTTAGCAGATTGTGAAAATGAATGTTTTCCATTCTCATGGCTGATTTTTGCATGCATCTGTTCACTCATCTAAACCTTAGTTACATGCTGCTATGAGAATGAAAGGCTATAATTTTTTCCTTGGAAATTGGGATTGTTTCATGCACCACAATTTCTGCTTAAGGATCCTGCACAGAAATTGCGAAACACTTGTCTTACTAATGTCTTAGAAAAAAACGTAGCTACAGGGATGTATTTTTCTCTCCTTCTACATGTGTATCTGGGCTTTATGTTACAGGAATTATGTGCATAGATCAAGAGAAAAGTACTCCCCCTAGAACAGAAAATACCTGTTGGCAGGTACCAAAAGATAAATATTTAAACACGGCATTTGCATACAGCATTAATAAACCCACACTGATTATGTCACAAATTCTGTATTGTAATTCATGATGCGTACTTTATGTACCAGTTTGCAAGTTACTGTGAGTGCTCAGAGTTTGCCAAATTGTTTGAATATTGTAGCTGTGCTATATTATAGGGCTTACATGGGCATTTATATGCTGAATATTACTCTTCTTATTTGGGGGGAGAAAAATGGCCTGGCAATTAGCTTGATACAAAGAGCTTGAGTAGAGTCATGAAAGAAAACTGATGTCTGTGACACTTCAGAATTAACCATGTTTACACTCTCATTTTTTAAAAATTGGATTTCTGGCATGTTAGCTTTTTATGCTGTAATTTCACTCTGTTTACCATTCTAAATATCCTTTAATATGAATTTGTTTCATGAAGTAGGAGCTTGAATCACTTAACCACATTCTCATAAGAGAACGAGGTGAAGACAAAGGCTGAGATTCAGCTGACTCTCAGCCCACCCAACCGCTGCAATGTTTGTAGTAAATAGTACAAGTCTCTTGGTTTTTTTCAAAATTATTTGTGCTCTGCAGATTTGTATTCCCTTTGTTGCGGCAATATACTTTTCTGAGCCTTGTGCCTGTGCCACCAAAATTAACATGCACCATCTGAAAGGTAAAGAGAAGGATAAAAAGACCCAAAAAAGCCATCAGTAGAAGCATTGTGCCCCACGGTACTCTTAAAACACTTGCTTCTTGTGCATCCAAAGCACCCATTAAACCTTTATACCACTCTTCAGAGACTGTCATTTCTTTTTCCACAGCATAAAGTTTACTGGTTCTTCTCTTTTCTAAGGCACCCTCTTTGCTGAGTAGTCACACAAAAGGAACAGAGCTAAAAAGTGAGTCACATTAGTCATGCTGCGTAAGGTCCAGTGAAGTGGATTTCCAATTATTGCTAATTTATTCAAGGGTAAATTGTTGCACTGCGAGGGGGCTAGCAGTAGGGGTGGGTGCAGAGCCACGCCGGCCCAGCGGGCGCCCAGCGGGGCACATCATGCAGAGGCTGTCATGGTTGCTGCATCTCCTGGGGGCTGGCTTCAAAATGCAGCTATGCACGTGCAGGGGTCGCTCCACCACCTTGCAGAAGGAAGAAAGAAAGGTTGGGTTTCATTGTCCCCTTTCTCCTCTGAGCATTCTCCGGGGGCCTTGGTTGCATACGGGAACTGAGATGCATCTGTATGTTCCTGGTCAGAAGAACATTGGGTATTTTCCTGTGGCTGTGTCCCACCTGGGACTGGAGTCTGGTGCTTCTCATATGAGGATGGGATGCTTCCTGCTCATCTGTTTCATCTGAACTGCATTTGCCTTCTGGTTTGGGGATGTTTTGTGGAGGTGAAAGAGCACTGTGACTCGTGGCTACCATGTGGCAATGCAGCCTCCAGGGCCCTGAAATGTCTCAGAACGAGCCTCCACTGCCACATGCGCTTTGCTGTGCCCAGCCTCAGAGACAAACGAGAAAGCTTGGCTATCTGCAGCTGTCTGCTTTAACTGGCACTTTGTAGTCCAGGGAGCTTGTAGTTAAGCTGTTCCCTCCTGCCTTGTGCCCACACACAGTGGGGCTCCATTAGCTGTGTCATCAGCATGCATTTCAAACTGTCGCACATCCAACACTGCTCAGCTCTCCATTACCTTCTCTCCAACAGCCATGGCTCCAGTAAGGACGTGTAAAAGAATTTGCATTTCATTTTCAAGACCTCATCCTCTGCAAGTTAGTACATATGCTAGATGTGTTGTGGCAAGGCGGAGTTGGAAATGGCCCCACTCACTTTATGGAGCAACTAATCAATGCTTTTTTAATGCAACTGGAAAGGTTGTATGTGTGGTCTTCTTAGCTAGCATGGTCAAGAGCGCTGGATAAAGACACTTTTGCAGTTAATAGATAGAGCCTTGTGGTTGAGAACAGCTGGTTTGGTTTTAGGAGCAAGCAGTGTGTTTCTGGCTGGACCATGTAGCTGACCATGGGAGCCACGTCCATCTGGGCCCTTCCCCAGTGACCGGTCTCCTGCCAGGACTAAATGGTATTTCCCCATCAAACTTGCCAGACTTTCTCTTCAGAGGAGCTAGCTACTAATTTTTGTGTGCTATGTTTTAATAAATCTCTGGGGTCATTCTAAAAAGCTGAGGGTATTTTCAATGGAGTTTAAACACACTGCATTAAAAGTCTCATTTAGTGCATCCAAACCTCCAAGTTAGAGATACTTAGAGTATTGTTTCATAGCAATTTTCTCTGCTCAGTGATCACGGTGGTACTTGTGAAGCCAGAAAGGCTGTATTTTCCTTTTGGGATAGGAGGAAATACAGTAAAACAGGTGGGGTTTAGTGCTTTACAGATTGGAACTAATCCTGCTGTCTCTTGCGCTATTAATTTAAAATTTGCATTCTATTGAATTCAAAGGAAAATGAGAACACAACGTGTTTCTTCAAGTAAACAAAGTGTCTTAAACTTTTAAGACCCCCCACGCTAGGTAATAAATAGCAACATTAAGAATAACCAGTTTTATTTCTACCAATTCCTATTTAATTTATGATGTCTTGCGAATTTTTCCTGCATATTTGTAATACATGTGCGCACAATTGTTGTGGAATTGCAGGTGCTGGGTTTGGGCAGAAGGTTGTAAAGTGTTTATATTTGTGAAGATTTTATTAAACTGGAATGTTACTTCTCCACTTAGCTAATATTTTACATAATGGAGATGTAAGTTTGCTTGCCTCCCTCCTTTTTTCCATTATAAAATATAAGGGCTGAGAAGCAATTAGAAATGGTGATTTTCTTTTGGCAACTAAAAACTGTTAATAGTCAGAAAGTTATGTTTGCAGCATAGATTGCTAATAAAATTCGCCTCTTCCTGCCAAAATCAGAGAGTCCAATTTTCAACATCTCCCCAGTTTCTCTCTCTGCACGAACCGTTCACACCAAACTGGCTGCACTTCTGGCTGTTTTGCTTGTGCACTCTGTCAAAAAATATTTTCTGCATCTCTAATTTCATCAAGATATGCTTGACTGCGAGTGTCAGCATCACCAAGCGCTGGTGTTTAATTCAAAATTCGCTGTGGCTGTGGCTGCGGCAGCTGAACAACTGAAATATCAGTGAGGAACCAGACCACCGAGGTGCCGCTGTTTGTTGGCGTGTTTGTGCGATTAGATGGGGAACGTCACTCTTGTGTGCCTGCCCGTGCTTCAGCAGTGCTCCGCTGACCACAGAGCATCCGTTTCTAATATTCACATCAGCAAAGGGCTGTATGTAAAAATTCTGCATTTAGCTGTTGAACACCTTTTATAGAGGCATGTGCCATATTTTGAGAAATGAAAAATACCCTTTTTTCTTCCCCCACTACTCACAGTAACACGGTTTTAAATAGCACTCTGCAGTGATAATTATCTCATCTGTGCAATTTGTAAGGTATTACACTGAGGTACAGCCAGCAGCATTCAGGCTTTAGGAGTCCGATGTGGGTAGGATGGCAAATGCTATAAAGAGCTAAGAACTGAACAAAATAGATGGAAAAAATTTAGATGTTTGCCTGTCTCTTGAATAGAGATAATTTTTAGGAACATCAGTTGTGTTTGAAATGAAACTGTATCATTCATGCTTGATGTGCCCTCACTTTCGCTGTTGGTTGTGATCTACCTTGGACATGATGGTGGCACTGTGATTATCTCCTGCCCTGGCTATTTTATTGTCCTGCTCGGATAGTTTTCCTTGAACACTGGTACACTGGGAGAGGTAAATGCCCAGGATATCGAGTAGGTGACATTAAAGCACTGCACTTCTAACTGGGATTGCCTTTGGATATGCTGTTGTACAGTGTGGGGGTACCGTCTGGGAGAAGGGAGCTGCCCAGACCCTTGGAGGGGTAGAGCTGGGCTCATGTGGCCCAGGGTAGAAAACAAGCCAGTCAACTCAATTCACATTGTGTGTAAATCCGACCACTACAGATCTTCCTCTGAATATATTTAGCAAAGGAAATGGGTTTAGTGGTTGATTGTTTTGAATTATGAGCTGTTCATTACATCTGTTTTCCTTGCCTACTGATGTGAAATAATTGACAGATGAAATGTGAGAGGATAATTTCATGTTTCACACCACTGACTCCATTTTATTTGGTACCCTTCTCACATGATTGGGAAAGACTAGTGTCATAGGAATCCTTTGCCCGACTGAGTGGTGAATCAGCAGGTCAATGATGAGGTCATACCAAGACCTCCCGAAAAGCTCTTTGTTGTTATTTTGGTTGGGTTGGGGTTCATGTGGGCTTCTGAATAGGTATTGTGATGCAGCGTGCAGTTTAAGAACTTGTCCCTTGGTTCAGATTTATTCCTGGTTGGTGCTGTCAATGATTTTAACTCTCTGGCAGCAATGATACTCAGTGGCAGAACCTTTTCTGGCAGGTTTAGCAGAGTCACCAGTGGTTGACAAGGCACGGACACTGGCCTATGCTTGCAGACCAGGAATATTGTCTTTGTCTTGGGGCTGAACAGTGCTTGCATGAGGTTGTGCAATACCTTGTTAGGGAAAACAGGGCAACCGGGCTCTGCCTGCATCAGGCAAACCTAATAAATCACAGGATTTAATCAGAAGGGAAGGACCAGACACTGGCAAAACAAAACCTGTGGTAGATTTTATCCTGACAGACAGGCCTGAAACGTCCTTAACCACTTACTTTGCTTGTCCAGTAGCTTCAGATGCCACTGGCTCATAGCAGAGGGCAACCCTGTGCGCTATGAAATCAATACATACATTAATAAATACCTACAGTAGGTGCTCATGGTGGAAATGAAACCTTAGTTGCTGGTAACAGTTCCCCAGTGCAGTCACCAGCGCTCACAGGCCTACATCCAGATGAGGTTTTCAAAGCCAAGGTGCACAAATCTTTTCTCTTTCTCCACTACAGATTGGAAATTAATGTTTGCATTGTAATCCCAAAGCTGCGCAGAGGTCTATAAAATAGTTTGTCCCACGTTTGTCCTGGTTACACCTGACACTAAGAAGATAACAGCATTTCCTCCTATCACCCCCATGGTGGGAAAGGGTGAGGGGCTTGAAGCACGGCTGCTAACGTGAGCACATCATTGGCAACAGCATCGTGGCATTCAGCGTGCTAATCCTTTCCGTATTTCTGAGGTGCCTGTCAGTAGGATTTTCTGACGGACCAATGCTCTGGGAATAGAGCCGATTTCTGACTTACAGAGGGCTCTGCATGATACCCCCTTCACGAACTCCTAGCACAAGATAAATAATTGTTTTGCTCTTCTGCTTCCAATCAATGGTACTATTCTGCCACTGTTCCCAGCACCGATGCTCTGTCTCCCGGCCAGCAGATGTGGGAAGCTCAGCGAGGGTGGTCCCAGCTCGGCGTGCTCTGCAAGAGCGTACCCTGTGTTTCTCAATAACAGTCTCTCCAACCGGCGGATGAGCCTCAGAGGGAGGCCTAGACAGTCCTGCGTTGGGCAGAAGAAGTTGGCAGCGACACAGGGCCTCAAGGATGGAGTTTATAAAGCCGGGAAAAAGTTCCCTCCTGTGGCGCGATGCTCCGTGCCAAGGCCGTCATCCTCCCAGCCAACGCGGGCTGGATGGGTCTCCCTTAAGAGCCTGTCAGCCCCTTTCATTAGGCAGCCAGAGGGGCTGCCACCGAGTGATGCACGGAACCTTCTTCCACCCCACGCGTGCTCCTCACCAGCCAGGGGAACAAGAGGCCAGGATTAGAAATCAAACTTTGGGTTTTCTGCATGACTGTGCAGGGTGTATTAGCATTAGACTCGCTTTATTTTTTTTAATAAATATTATCTATTTGTTTTTTCCCAGCGTTAGTGGTTTTGTTTTCACCCTCACCCCTGCCCCCTGTCCCCATCCCCCCATCTTTGCCAGAGACGTGGGTACACCAGGGATTGTTCTACACTGAGCAGAAGCCTGGATGTGGGTTTTGGGGTTTTGTCCGTCTCATTACAGCAAATGCTTCACCTGCATGACTCAGTCATTCTTCAGCTGCCTGGGGAGAGAGGCCTTGAGGAGCGGCTGCAACAATAATACTGTCTCATTACGGCACATGGTACTGCTGCTGTGAAAGTAGGCAAGCTAGAAGGTCTCCTCCTTAGAAAATACCAGCCTAGCCGTGCGGAAAAACTACCTTCTATTACTGGGTAGTCAGTACTATATTGTGGACTTCTGTAGATGGGGTAATTTAAATCACAGTAATTAAAATGGAAAAGTGAAACCGGGACAGTGCAATGCCATTTTCCTTCACCTAATATCTGCCATGGAAAAAGAAATTACAAAATAATTGATAAAATTTGATTTAAACATTGATTAAAAAAAAAAANTAGAAAATACCAGCCTAGCCGTGCGGAAAAACTACCTTCTATTACTGGGTAGTCAGTACTATATTGTGGACTTCTGTAGATGGGGTAATTTAAATCACAGTAATTAAAATGGAAAAGTGAAACCGGGACAGTGCAATGCCATTTTCCTTCACCTAATATCTGCCATGGAAAAAGAAATTACAAAATAATTGATAAAATTTGATTTAAACATTGATTAAAAAAAAAAAACACCCAAAACACCAAATTCTGCAGACCAGGGAAAGATTAAATATCTATAAAAAAGCAAGTGTGGAAAATTCATATTTAACTGCATTTGTCTGAAGATTTTTTTCCCCGTGCGTTTGTGGAAAGATGCTCAAACTGGATGCATTCAGTGGGCCCTTCTTAAGTCAGTTTGCCACTGTCATGGTCTGTCATGCTCTTCCAAACCACAGCTCATTCTCTGGAGTTTCCTTTATGCCTACTCTTTTTATGGTGAATATCTACCCTTCAAGTACAGGGGCTGCAATAGGTTTAAGTGAAGGTTTAGCAAATCCTCTCCATAAGGAAGAGCTGTGAACTGTCACTGGAGGCTCTTCCTATAAATCCATCTTTGCCTAAAAATCCATGATTAATCCATCCAGGACCAGTGGGAACTGTACTCCCCTATCACAGCCTTTGTCCTGATATAGCCACCATCATGGGGCAGCATGAAGCTGCTCCCCTCTGCCTGCCTTGCCGTCCTAATTTCCCCGGCAGCTTTCCCCTTTGCCCACTGCTGGGGCACAGCTGAGGAGCCTCCCAAGGCTGCGTGGGGTCCTCTACACGAGGAGTTGCCAGGACCAGAGTTCAGCTCACTCCCACTCCTGCACGGGGAATGGAACAGCACTGCCATATTTTAGAGGATTCACTGCAGGAACCTCCTCCTGAACAGCAGATGTCCTTGCCAAAGAAGGGTAGTCAAGCTTATGTTTTCTGTAAGAAAGATGTTTCCTGAATGATTACGTTTTTTTCTTCAACTCTCTGTATTAAAATATTTTTTACAAAGGAGAAAGTATTACTTTGCACGTGTGGCTGTGTACTTTAAATATAATTAAAGGGAAAGTAGTGGGTTTTTCTTCCACTAAAGAGTTGCATTTATACATTTTAATACGAAGATATGCTCAGTAGGGAGCAGGAGCCTATCATTGGCTCCTACTGCAGGCAACACACACGGCAAATCTGAAAGAAAGGGCTATGCCACAGAGAGGAGGAAACGAATTTTAGATGCAGAGGGAGAATACAAGTATTTAGACCATATCTGTAGCTATAAAAGCTAGAGATAAAAGGCTTTTCCTTTATATTTTCTTTTTATTGTTTTTTATAGTGCAGTACAATACAAACATTACAACCTGGCTGACTCCTGCAGAGATGCCAGGCACTAGCATCATGTCCAAAAATTAGCTTTATACATATGCTAAATTAAAGATTGGCAGCCGCAGCAGCACAAATCCCATATTGGCAGCAGTTTGCAAATCCCACGTTGGCAGTCTTCTCCACATGAAAGAAGAGAGGAAATACAAAGGGCAAAAAGCCCAAGAGACTTTCTCTAGCAAATAGCAGCGAGTGGAACACAGAAACTATCTGCATGAAAAAAAAAAAGAAAAAAAAGGGAAAAAAAAAGTAAAAAAAAGAAAAAGTCTTCAAATTACTGAAGATAAAAGAATAAAGCTGAATCTGTGACGAGCTCAAACAAGGGGCCATTTACACCTTTTGGAGAAAGAGCCATTATTAAGCAAACATTATTTTGGTTAGAGGGTTGAGAGTCCGGTCTTGGTGTTGGGCAGAGTATGGAACTAGCCCCCATGGGGGCTGGAACCAAGAGAGCAGGGTTCTCCTTCGACACTTGCATAAAGCTCCATTTAAATCTCTTAAATTAGGCTGTTTCATATTATTTGGGTTCTCCTTTTCAGCTTGTATATTTTGATCTGTCTGCAGGGGGAAAAAATATCTATTTTTTATGAACCAATCAAAATTGTCATTGTTTTTAATTCGTTGATCTGAACATCCATGTTTTCATGTTACTTCGGTTTATAACTGTGTTCAGGGTGTGGTTTACAAGTAGTTTCTCTTACATGTGTGGTTGGCAGCAGCTCCTTCTAGGTCTGCGTAGTCGGGATGCATTACTTAGCTTCTTCCATCTACACATCTATGTTATTTTAGCTGGTGTTCCTTCCTTCTTCAGAAGTTACTGCATCGGGTAATCTACCAGGAGCAGTAAATCTTTCCAGTGCATTGATTTGCCCAGATTTTAGAAGTCACACAATCTGTTTTCAGGATAGATACCTGGACATGAACCAAGATTCACAGTAGTAAGTGGCTGTTTGAAGGTAAAAGAAAAGGAAGAACCACAAGAGAAATCACATAATAGTTCTGATGCGTGGCTATATCAAAAGGTGGGTCCCAAAATGGACATGTAGAGAAGTAGAATTTGAATTTCTGCAGAGATTTTGGGTTTGTTTAGTCTTGAAGTCCCAATAAGCACTGAAGTATTTTATGTTCTTCCAAAACCAAATCTTTGGTCTAGAACAAGACATGGGGGTTTTTTCCTTCCCCAAAAACGAATTTGCCATGAATCAAAGAGCATCCTTCTTTGTGCTGC
>WEIS01012536.1:0-11648 GCA_013389965.1 Todus mexicanus
CATGCTGGGATTCTGTGACACTGCTGGTTAACTGCAGCAGTCCTCTGGTTTTATTCTTGTGCAGATTGGAAGTTGACTTTCCTGGTCATCGGGAAATCAAAAACAATAGCCAGAAGCTTGCACCTTTGCAAACAAATCCAGGATAGAGCCAGCTTATCCAGAGGCCAAGGAGCATCCCAGGCTGCCTTCCCCTAGCCCACTGGAAGGGAGCCAGAGCCACCACCTCTCTTACTTTGATAGACTCTCTGGTAAGTGTGGCCTGTGCAGTGTCAGCTCATGAGATCATCTGCTTCCCTAAGGTTAGGATGGAACAGCATTTCACCACTGGTGGAAACCTCCAAGCAAAGCAAACCCACTGAAGCCATAATTATGTCTTTATTGTCCAGGACTAAGCCGTGTGTGGCCTGGCAACGTGCCTTTCATTCTGCAGAGACATTTACATTTATACCGCGTTACCCATTGTGGGCTGGGGTTGGTAGTGCCGTTGCCATTAAGCGCGGGGCATCTCCATTCAGACCACTCTCTTGGCAGGGCTGTGAGGGCCATGTGTATGTAGACCCCATAAAGAAGGACTTTGTTGCCTTTCTCCCAAGCAAGTCCCTCCTGGCCACCACATGGAGTGATGTATAAAAGCTTTGTGTTGCTTGTCAACAAGGAACGCTCCAGCTGAGACTGAAAAGGGCATGGGCGAGGTGGGTGTGCAATAGAGACGAGGCAGCGGAGAAGGAGCAGTGCAAAGGTAGTTGCTGTTTAGGCTGCTGAAGAAGCGTGGGGCTGGGATGTGACTTGTGATAAATAAATTTTGGAAGTGGAGCAGTCTACTGAGGAAGGAGGAAAAGCTGGAGGAAGGAAGATGGATTTGCTTAAAAGAAAGCCAGCCTGGTGGCAGGATGGCTTCAAGCCATCCAGGTGTTGGGTTAATGGTTGGACTTGATGATCTTAGAGGTCTTTTCCATCCTAAATGATTCTATGATTAAGGCCATATGGGTGAAACGATGGCAATAGGAGAGAGTTGGATATGGGGTGCTAGCCAGGGCTGGCTGAGCAGATGGTTTTGATGCTTGAGGCCATCAGAGAAGCCACGGACTCAGGTGTGTGTGGGGGGAGAGGTCATAAATGTGGCCAGGTGTGACTTGGTTTCATTGAGTGAAGTGGTGAAAGGCAGAGTGGGAGGAGAACTCCTTATTAAATGAAGAGGAATGAGGAAAACTTGAGTCAAGATCCAGAGAGCATGAGAGGAAGGGCAAGAGGAGAAGGGTTTTAGGGAGGCTAAGGCGTCAAAGTGACATGTTACAGAGATGAGAGGTCACTGAAGAGGTTTGAGACAGAGGCCCTCAGAGAGATGGATGCGGAGACTGGAGGAACGATGAGGAGCAGATGGGGCTGTTTGTTGCAGGAGGCCAAGGTAAGGGAAAGCCGGAAAAGGAGGGAGCTGGGAAAAGGCCCGTGTTTGACATTGCCAACATGGGATGGGATATAGGGAGAAGGGATGGATGGAATGCTGCAGAAACACTGTGGACATGGTGCTTTCATACTGCCAAGAGCAGTCCTGCACCACCAAGGCAGGGGTTGTCCTTTCTGCTTGGCTCTACGGCAGTTGCTTTCATCCACAGCAGACCTTCCTCCTACACAAAACCTACTTCTTCCTTCTCCTGGAGATTTCCTCCAAAGCCTGGAGAGTGTCAGGGGACTCTTGAATTGTTTGGTACTTACCTGTCCAAACCCATCCCTCACCCACTCTGCAAATCTTGTCCTGTGTGTGCAGGACAACTAAAACCCAGACTCTGGGGAAGGAATAAGGTGTTTGGGTTAATGCTGGGTGACAGGTAATAGGGAATCAGTTGAATAACTCCTAGAAGATTGAGTTTTATGTTCATAGGCAAAAGGTGAGGAGTTTCACAAGAGTATGTAACGAGCCCAGCACGACCACAAGGAGTTCCACTGACTTTGCAGGAGTGGCAAAGGACCACCTTCCGGTCAGATGTTGGCCCTGGCTGAAGGGAAAGTCCAAGATTTGATGAAGCTAATATGATTTCAGTTCCTGTGTGTCTTGCTTCTGAGGAGAGGGCCACAAGATGGTGGTGGTGGTCGGACCACAGAGTGGCAGAAGATGTTAGGCTGAGCCAGACAGGGAGGGCTAAGAAATTGTCACAGAGGAATACGCAAGGTTCAGTGCCATGAACAGTTGGGCTCTGGACACGTGTCTCTCTATGCATTAACAACACAAATCCAAAGTAAACGTTGAACTAGGCTAAGGATAGCGTGTATCAACTTAATCCTCAACACCAATGGCCAAGGGAAGGAGAACACCACATAAACCACAGTAGATATTTAGAGTGGACGAGATCTCTGCTAATAATCAGATATTACCATGCCATTTCTGCGAAATGTCTTTCTTTCCCACAGAAGAGTCTGTCCTGACCTCTTTCCTTGGGAAGGATGAACAGAAACTGAATTGACTTTATGGGGCAGAAGTGATCCATGAAAGTCACCAGGTTCCTCAGTGCTTCTTGGCCATGCTTTGACTCTGTGTCACAAGACAGGACCTTGTCCAGATGAGTTTTCTAAGTGTGATCTTGGTGTGTGGATATGGAATGAGATGCAGTGCACTGCAGTTCATCCTTCACTGAGGTTTGTTAGGGAAATGGTATAAGACATACCCCAGAGGATACTTGGGACATAGTTGGGACATACTCCTGTTCTGTAACGCAGCCAGAATGACGAGAGTAGGGGAAAAGCCCACCATGGAAAGCTGCTGGAGGTACTAAAACTGCTTAGGATGAAGAAGGAATGGGAAGTGTGCTGGGTCAGACCATGCATGGGCCAACAGTGAATTATATTTGGACACCACAAGGCCAGTTCATCCACTCTGAAGCTCTGCAAAAGTTTCCTCATACAAACTGGAATAAACTATTTCACCCTGTGCCGCCTCAGTAGAATAGGGACGTTGCTTCCTTCTTCAGCAAGATCATCAACAATACGTACGTGCCCTGCTGTGCACCACAAGCGATGACAGCAGTCATGGAAAGCAACAGATCGCTTGATGGAACTGAAAGGTGGCAGAGCTAAATCAAACGAAAAGAAGCTTAGGCATTGGAGCGTGCTGTTTCAGGATGTACCTGAGCCGAGAATTCATAAAAGCAGCGTGAATATGAAAACACCCGCTGCAAAATACTCAAAATGACCCAGTTTGAAGCAAGAGCCAGGGAGAGGTTCCCTGCAGAAGGGACCCATGTTGTTCTGCAGAAGATATCCAGATCCTCCTGGAGGCCTCCTCACCCAGTCCTAGAGGGAAGATAACGAACAAAATGGCCTCATTCCTCCAGGCAATCCTGTGCCATCTAACCGGCAAACAAACACCCTTCTCATCCCCAGCTCTGCCTGTCCTGGTGTGACTGGGAGGCTTCTCTGGTTGGGTGAAACACTTCATGCAAAGCAAATGCATTTTGTCACGTTAAGGGTAGAGCATTTCCGAGTGTCTTGGCTCTTCCATGTTTAGGGAGAAGATAAATTAGCATCCTGAGTTGCCATGGTAAATAATACAGCAGCGCCCCTGCTTAATGCTGCTCTGCAAATACTTAAATATTGAATGACTGTAATTTTGCTTTGGAGTCTGGAAAATAGATTCGGAGACCAACTGAACAGTAGCTGATGAAAGTAATTTTGCAGCGGTCTCTTAAGCATCCCCTAACCCAGCCAGGCAGGCAGAAGCCAGAAAATTAAGAAACCTTATAGTTTGATTTTTATTTTATTTTTTTTTTTAAGTATCTTAAAACAGAAATTGGATTGTAGATGTGCTATCAGTGCAGTTAGTGGGGATGTGGGTTTGCTCGTGATTCATGGCAGGAATGCCCTCGGTGCACATCTCCGGTATTTATTAAGTATTGACAGTGGGTTTAGAGCAGCACATGGCAGAGAAGAAGTCCCAGTTCTCAGCACAGTCATTTAAATCGCTCTTAGAAGCAACGCTGCCTCAGAGGAAGTGTTGAATGTGGTGAAGAGCTTTGGGAAAAACCAAGTCCTCCAGAGCCTCCTTCCTTTTCTTGATGATTTCTCCCTGATTTCTCCTCCTTTGCCCTCTCTCAGCAGCCTTAGCAGAAATTCTGTGGTGTCTGGAGCACAAATTATCCTCTGTCACGGAGCAGAGCATTAACTCACACCTCCATAACTTAGCCCTTTCCTGGTGTGCAATCAGCCCACGCTCGCCCAGGTTTCTCTTAAAAGATAAAAGGCTTCAAAGTGTCCCACTAGAACTCAGTTCAGATGAAACAGCATCTTCTCCACCTGCCCAAATTCAGGCTGTGATGAAGGAAAAGGTGTTAGGCATAGCAGAAAGGCCTGACACACATCAAGCCTGAAGAAGGGCCACAGGGATGATCAAAGGACTAGAAGACCTGCTGTATGAACAAAGGCTGAGAGAACTGGGTTTGTTCAGCCTTGAGAAGAGAAGGCTTAAGGGGGGACTTTATTGCAATGTTCCAGTACATAAAGGGAGGCTACCAAGAGGATGGAAACTCCCTTTTCACAAGCAGTCACATAGAAAAGACAAGGGGGAATGGGGAGAAGTTGCTCCAGGGAAAAATCCAATTAGACTATAGAGGAAAATTTTTAAAGGTGAGTGCTATTAGACATTGGAATAGTCTTCCAAGTGGTGGATTCCTCAGCTTTAGATCATTTTAAAGCTCAGCATGACAGGGTGCTGGGCCAGCTCATTTAAATTGTGTTCTTTACCTCAAAGGGTTGGGCTAGATGATCCCTGTAGTTGTTTCCAACCTGTTATACTGTGATACTGTGAAGGGGCAATGTGCTTTCCTCCAGTTGGAATGAAACACAGCATCAGAGCTGGAGGTGATGGAAGTAAAGGAGTAGAAGAGGGGACCACCTGCACAGCTCTGTAGGGGAGTAGGATCGGTCTTGGTTTGTAGGCACCATCTCTGTCCTGGTCTGTGGGTGGAGGAGGAAGAGAGAACTGGAGAAAGGGAGAGATAAAGGGAGTTTGTGTCTCCTCTCAAGCCCAGAAAGTGTCAGGGAGCATCCCTGGACTCACAGCAGAGCTGGACTCATCCCAGCACCTTCTCTGCTGTGGATGAGAAGACCAGAATCAGTCAGATCCATAGTCTGGACTGAGTTGGGAGACAATAAATACATTTGAAGGAATGTATTTAGTTGTTATCCAAGATATTGACTATCCAACTGGCAACCAGAAGCAGTAGATTCTGGATTATACACGTATTCAGTGAAGAGCATCATAAAATCTTCATAAAATCTTCCAGCTATCCACTGAATAAGACTTGGAGAAGTGTCTAGTTTGGGGCACTGGACAGGTATATTTGTAAAATATTTCATGTCCTATTCTATTGCTGAAATAGACATCTAACAATAGGAGAAAGAAGAAGCAGGTGTTGGCTTTTCGTCTCCTACATCTGGGGGTGTTAGAAGGGTAGGACAGTGTGGTGAGCAGGGCGTGCAGGTGTATCTGATTTTTTTTTCTTGTTTTATAAAACCAGAAGCAACTGAATAATTCATTTAAAACAAAAGTAATAGAAAAGTTGTGCACAAGACCTCAAAAAAACAAGCAAGCAAAAAAAGAAAAAAAAAAAAAAGAAGCTATATCCTCTCCTGGATCCTGATAAAAATATGACAGATTCTTCCCCTTGACAAAACACCAGTGGTAGGTCTCAGCAGAGCATGTTGCAACACCGGTTTCTCCGGGAGATTTCTCATTCATTTGCAGGCCTGGAATTCATGGTGTGCTTCAAGCACTGGACAGGCTTGTGCTGTCAAGTTTTCATTCCTCCCCTGTGGTTTTGGTGGCTGAGGAAGCTGGAAATCAGGATGGCTAGATATTCTTCTGCCCAGCTTCGAATCATCCAGCTCTTTTTCTGCAGCAATCTCTTCCTTTAAAAAAGCACCGCCAGCAATCATAGAATGGTGTGGGTTGGAAAGGACCTTAAAGATCATCTAATTCCAACTCCCCTGCCATGGGCAGAGACACCTCCCACTAGAGCAGGTTGCTCAAAGCCTCATGCAACCTGGATTTGAACACTTCCAGGGATGGAGCATCCATAGCTTCCCTGAACAACCTGGGCCAGGGTCTCACCACCCTCTCTGTAAAGATTCTGTGATTCTATGATTGGTCAAAAGCTTACAGGAACAATCAGAGACAACAACCCTCATAAGGGTTTCAGAGTGGTTGGAGACAAATCGGAGATGAAGACCTCGGTGTTGGGCTGGAGTACTTGTATGCAGCAGCAGACCTCATCTCTAAAACTTGGGTGAAGACTTGGGCATCAGTTAAGAGAATGAACATCTATTTTTTCAGGGCATTTTGCTGAATTTTTATAGAACACAGCCTGGTCCTAAGAAGGGTTTAGCTCTCCTAAAAGGAGCTGGCCTCCTTTGTCACGTCTTTGGATTGGTCTTTTATTGAGTCAGGCCTCAGTCTCCAAAGATAGCTGGGATGGACTCCCCATGTTGCTAGGACTATTTTCAGTGGTGTGAGTGCCCAGAGTCCTTTAAAAGCCCCAGAACTGGTCAGTGGCACCTTTGCCTCTTTGGAGTTACTCCAAGAAGGGCAGAGAGGTGAAGCCAAGCATTTGGGACACGATGAGTAAGGCATAGGGAGGAAAGGGAAAGCTTCCACCCATCCCTTCCCAAGGGCATGGCATTCCTCACCTGCACTCTCTTGAGATGAAGGCTGCTGCAAGCTCAACATAGGTCTTAGGAGTGCTGTTTTCCACCCCTTTCATCCCAACAGTGGGCAGCCCTGACTTCTTAACCTCTGCAGACCACTTTGGAGGACTGGAGCTTTACCATTACTTGTGTCTCCTCAGCCTCTGTCATCACTGGCAATGTATTTTATCTCTTGGCCTTCACAATGCCATTCATCTCCTACAGAGAGAGGTTTCTCTTCCTTGAAGGGTGCTTGGAAGAAAGATGGGGACAGACTGTGGGTCTGTAGATGATAGAACAAGCGGTGACGGTTTTAAGCTAAACCAGGGTACATTCAAACTAGATAAAAGGAAGATTTTTTTTATGATCAGGTTGGAGAGACCCTGGCCCAGGTTGCCCTGAGAGGTGGTCGCTACCCTGTCCCTGGAACCATTCCAGGTGAGTTTGGACAAGGTTCCGAGCAACCTGCTCTAGTTGCAGATGTCCCTGCTCAGTGCAGGGGGTGAAACTAGAGGGCTTTGAAGGTCCCTTCCAACCCAAACCACGCCATGGTCTGTCAGAGCAGCAGAGACTGCTCTCTGGCTTGTGGGTTGCTCACAAAATGTCTCTTAGAAGATTTCTCAAGTTGGCAAAAACCTTTTCTCCTTCTCCTGGAGCCCTTGTCCCACTTATCCTGATTGCTTCAAAGCCACCCGTGCAAGACTCGATACGTGGAAAAGAGAAGTCTGTCAAGGCTCCTGATAGTAACCCAGGAACCCCCGGTTACAGGGGACATTTGCTGAGGAGATGGTTTTTTAAGGCAGGTTTTCATTATGTGGAAAGTGTGTATCCAAGCTGTCCTGCAGGGTGGCGTGGTGCCTGTATTTACAGCGCTGGCAGCTTTCAATAGCAATCTATTTTTAATGAAACCAAGCTGGAATGTGGTGCCTAAACCCTTGATTTAAGGCAGATTTCTAAAGGGAAGATTTACGCAAATTTGCTTGATTGGAAATTAATTACTGCAACAGTCAAGTTCGGCTCAAATAATCTTGCAGAGACAGCCGCAGGAGTCAGATAATTCATGTTGGGGAGAAGACATCAATTTACATTCCTTACATTTCCATTTGGAAGGTTTCCTAATTCTGGGGTGAGCAGAAGGCATCAGAAGGGAAGAAGAGGGCGAGGGGGACCGGTAGCAGATTGAGTCGTTCCCCAAAACCCTCCTGAGAGACGCTTTGCGCCCGCGTTATGGCAAACTTGGCTTCAGAAGCGAGGCGAGATCTTCCAGACCTGTTTTGTGTTGCCAGCTCTACGAGGTGCCCCTGTGAAGTCAAAGGGATGCTTGGGGGCCCAGGTGTGAGAGGGAAAAGAAGTGTTGGTCTTGGTGTGCGAGGGACGCTGATTTGCAAGTGTGGGGTTTTTAACTTGTTCTGATTTCCCTGTGAGGAACCTTTAGCAGGCTTACTCCTGATGTGCAGGGGTGCTGTGAGCATGAGGAGGCTCTGCTGGGCTCTGATCCCACTTGCATTTCACAGCTCCTCTCCCATTTCCTGAGGCGTTAGTTCCTCTCCCATTCCCAATATTCGGCTGAGCCAGCTCCAGGGCTCGACAAGTGATGGGGATATGCAATGTTTAAAGTCACCCTGTATTCATAGAATCACAGAATGGGTTGGAACGGACCTTAAGGACCATCTAGTTCCATCTACTGCCAGGGGCAGAGACACCTCCCACTAGACCAGGTTGCTCCAAGCCTCATCCAGCCCAGCCTTGAACACTTCCAGGGATGGAGCATCCACAGCTTCCCTGGGCAACCTGTGCCAGTGTCTCACCACCCTCGCTGTAAAGAATTTCTTCCTTAAATGTGTTCTCCTTAGCCACAGAAATTGATTATTTCCCATTTAATTGCACTCTAGTCCTTAAAATATAATAGAAAAACAGCAGTCTGGTAGGCACCCAGAGAGGTGAGGTTCTCACCCTCCCAGACAGGACACGCCAGTCGGGTAATTCATTTATTTATGGCAGGATTGAGACATGGGACTCGCTCCCCTCCATCTGTGGGTTGCATGGTGATCTTAATGCCATGCTCCCATCTCCTCACCATGACTAGGGGCTCCCAGCACTTACTGAGTTGTGTAACCCTAATTTCAGCTCTGGGATGGGTTTAATTGCCAGTGAACATCTTCCGAAAGCTTGAAGGACACGTTACCTAAGTCCTGACCAGGACAGCCCCTGGTTTGGATTTTTCTGAGGCTCAAAATCTGCCTCTATTCACAAGGTCTGATTCTGGGCATTGTTGTGTCTGAACCTGAGGCAGGAGGGAGGCAACAGGGAGCAAAGAGTGGGGAAGAGAGGATCAGGTTGGGAAACCCAGCGATGTCTTGGCAAGGTGCCTGCCCTTAGCCCATCTCTCACAGTTGGGAGTGATTAACAAGATGAAGTCCTCCTCCTTCCCCCACCGTGTCCCGCTGGGCTGTCCGGGTTGGTGGAGACTGTGGTCTGAGTTTCTCTTGTTCTCACAGCTGAAATGCAGCTCCGGTGACAAAGAGGGAGGCTCAGGCTAGATTACTTCTGCTGTTTTCAGCAGCATCTCTACCTCCTCAGCCCCTCCACTGCCTCACATGCCCCATTTTCTCTGCCTTTGTCACCATACTGCACTTCAGGAAACAGACCCAAGACAGGATGGATGCTCCAGATCTCTGGACTGCTGAAGGCTACATTTCTCTTTGAAGCCAGCTTGTTTTTCCAGCCTTTTCCAGTTTGCTGTTGATCCGTGTGACATCTCTACTCCCCCACCAAATGCACTTCAGGAATTTCTCTGATCCTTTCCTTAGCCAGAGGGGGAAGCAGGATATGTCATCCTTTCTCCTTCCAGAGCTCCAAGAATGAAAAAAACCTCCTAACTGAGCTGTTGTACCCTTGAGCTGGAAATGAAACCTTGTGGGTGGGTATTGAGGTTCCCCTTGTTTGCCTACAGTTATCGAGAGCTTCACGATCATCGTGGTTGCAGACCACAGACTGGGAGATGCTGAAACACCTGCCACCTCCTTGAGGGGTCTCTCTGAGGAAGAGCTGCTGGGTTTGATCCCAGGCCCCCATCTTGCTAAAATGGTTGGCATCCCAATGAGGTCCAGCTCTGCCCTAGCGCAATGATTTTAATATCTGAACAAGGAACTGTTTGCAAATAAGAACATAAAGATCATTTATCCTGGACTGAAATGTCACCTTGCTGGTGGACAATAGTGAAAACAAAGGAAGGTTGTAGTGATAGTTCCCCAGATGATCTTCCAGCCTCTCTCAATTTGTTTAAGGTCTTCCTGGACCACGGGGCTTGTTGTATTTAATATCCTGCGATGCATTTTTCTTCCCTGAATTTCTCCCATGGCAATTTGACCACATGTCAAACACTCGGTATTCAGCTAGAGATACAAATTCTGCCCCTACCTGTGCAGCAGGTTTCCTTTAGCGATGCTGGGAAAGTCAGGCCGGGCTTTGCCTGCAAATTCTTACCTCCAGTGAACACAGCTTGGGATGCTGAGGTCTAATCAGCCATGGTGCTGAGCAGTCAAGAGGATCTGGACTTTTCTGGAAGATAATGTGGCATTTAATCAGTGCTAGCTCTCCTCTGGTTTCTTAGAACTGAGAAGTGGCTTTGAAACACATTGGGGGGCAAGCAGATGGAGCACACCATGGAGCACAAACTGCGTTTCCTAAGGAGACCCGGAGAAGAACAAATAACGGTAATATTAACAATGACGAGGAGCCAACTATTTTGTTTTCCTGCCATAGGAGGCTATGTGTGCGACGAGAAGCAGAGAACATTAAATCTGCTTCGAGAAAGTGGCTGACAGCACCCTTTAAAGCTAATTAAAGTAATTCTGGGTAGCTTTTTCTTGCTTGAAATTAGACAGGGTAATTTTCCCAATATTTAGGTCACTCTCGGTGCACATACTGTATTTAGCAATGCGGGTTTCTTGACTCATGTGGCTGTCTTTGCCTGCACTCATGAATATCTGCAGATTTCTCTTTGTAGATAAATTTACCCCTGAACAAAAGACGGGAGATGAAATCTTGAGGGTTGCTGCTGGTTGCTCTGATCAATGAACGCGCACCCTCCTTCGAGCTTGAGGAAGGATGACCTATATTTTGGATGGGAGATCGTGAATAGTTTTAGACAGATACAAAGATTTCGTGGTGGGGTTTTTTTTTTCCTCTTTTGTTGTTCACCATGCTCTAATTAGCTCAGCATTAATGGGAATTAAGTGTCCTATTTAGCTGGAGTAGGTGTCCATGCTAATGCTATTAGTGCAGTCAGCTGCATTGGATATTCCTGAGCATGGGGGGCTGTGGGCAGGAGAAGGCACCTTGGAGTGATTGTCTCCTTGTTGAGGAGTCCAAAATTTCATGGGTAAGAGGACTTCCACACTGGCACCACAAACATTCCTGTGGCTTTGCCTTCTTATTCAAGGAGCAGCTCTAGCTCTGGAAAATTGGAAGGCAACAGAAGAGGGTAGGGGTTTCAGGAGGCTTGCCATCAAAATCTTGGGGAGAAGTGGAAGGAATGCGTTGGTGTCTGGGGGAGATTGCAACAAGGATGAAAAGCAGACACTGACCTGATTCGAAAAAAGCACTTACTGCACCTGCAAAACTCTTGGCTTGCACCAAACAAAGGGTCAGGGACAAAAGGATCTCAAAACTTGGACATCCCAAAGTCCAGCTAACACAAGATCATGTTGCCAAGAGGCAAGGAGAGGATGTTTAGATGAACAGTGAAAGAAAGATGACAAATACCGTGGCCCATACTCTGCCCCAACCTCCAACCTTGGAGCAATCAACAGATCAGAGCTCCTGGGCCAGAGATCTTATGAGGAAAGACTGAAAGAGCTGGAACTGTTTAGTTTGAGGAAGAGGAGGCTGAGGGGAGACCTCATCGCTCTCTCCAGCTCCCTGAAGGGACATTGCAGAGAGGTTGGAGCTGGGCTCTTCTCACGGGTGACCAG
>WEIS01012566.1:0-14296 GCA_013389965.1 Todus mexicanus
CCTCCCTAGAGCCCGAGAAACTCACAAATGTCTACCTGGGAAGGATGTAAACCCAATCCATGCTACTAAAAATACCCAGGCTAAATTTGGTGGTGATTCATTGAGAGAGGGGGGCACAACTGCTTTATTTTTTTCCCCCTAAGACGAGCAGGAACAATGTCAATCCCAAATGTTGTTCATCCTACTCCCTCGGCTGGGCTGCCGTGCTTTGAAGCGCCCATCAACAACCCCATAGTCACTGGTTTCCCAAGAAGGCAGACATACCGCAAAAACAGGAATCCCTTATCAGGTGGCAGGAAATTCTATTTTTACATGAAGTTCAGATTAAAAATAAAAGGGAAAGATATACACGGTGAGTGCAGGCTAAAATTAAACTTTGAGCTTCTCCCCAATGGCTGGCTCCTGCTGCTGGTCTGATTGAGAAACAGATGGTGGTCGCCAAGAAGGAACCTTCTGTCACTGGCTGTTCTCGATGAGATTTGCTTTGCTTTGGTGGTTTTCTCCTCCCAGCGGGCTCTAGAGTGTGACGAAAATAAACCACTTTGGACAACTCCTGTAGTGAAGGCCTGTGTCCTGGGCAAGTGGGAAAAGGCTCTTCTGCATCTTCTTCATGTGTCTCCTTGATGTATTTCTGAGCCAAACACTTCATTTTCTCACTACCCTGTGAGCTGCCCTGGCCTACATTCAGCCCAAGCCTTTCTCTCACCAAAATTTCTGCATCCATATGGTCTGACAAGATGTACTGATGCTTCATGAAGGTTTATCTTGCCCAAGCAACTCCACGGTTGCCAGCTTTAGGTCTGCTGCCATGCAAGGGACCAACACATCCAGTCTGGATTTTGAGCATTGCCTTACAAAGTTCTTTGGGATCTGCAGTAATGAACGAAGGCCTGAGCCACAATTCTCAAATCTCTTCCTTTCCTGCAGTCCAATGCTGAAAAGCAACTGCCAAAGCAGTGCTGTGTCTGGGAATGTTCATTACTACTGTGATCTGTACAACAAATGCAACCCGTTTGCAACCATGCTTTTGTTCTTCAGCATATCAGGACTCCGCCAGCTGAAGCTGCGCTAAGGGCTTTCCTCTGAGCAGCACCAGCTTTACCAGCTCTGCTGGCAGGGGAGCACTGGGGCAAGTCCCACAGGAACCATTGGGTGTGAGAGTGGCCCTGATGGCACCTTGTTAGCTATTCTGTCAGGCAGCTCATTTCAGGTTTATCTGTACTGGACCTTGGACCAAAAAGGCTTTTTGCTTGGCTTTTAAAAAGCAATTAAAACGTATCTAGAAAATTCAAATGGTAAAACAAATGTACAAGGTACACATTTGATGACTGGCCACGCTGACATTTTTTATGTGTGTGTGTGTGTGCATATATATGTATACATACAATCTACCTCCTGCCTGGGAGAACTCCCTCTCAAACATCCACAGAAAGCAGGAGGGCTTTTGAATTCAGGTGGGGGACTCTTTGGACCACAACAGTGTCTTCAGATGGGTGAGAGATGCCCAAAAGCTATAACCAGCTCCTTGGGGGTTGCAGAGGCAGCAGGACACCTGCAGCTTGCTCTGTGGGTGCATAGCCAGGGGTGGGTGTTTTAGGGCTTAAGAAGACATGGCATGGGAGCACAGCCAGTTAACGCTACACTGACACAGCCCAGAAAAGTGGTGAACCTCCAAAAGGCAGCGAGAGGAATGTAAATGGCAGTCAGAGATGATAAACTGCCTGTGAAAGCTGAATGTCTTGAAGCTCAACAGGAGCAACAGAACAAATGTGCTGAGCCTGAGGGGGCGTTCTCAGCTCTTGCTTGCCCTGGAGGTGCTACCACCAGCTCTGTCCAGGCTGACCTTATGTAAACTCAATAACTCCTTGAATTTGCCTCTTCAGAGAGGGAATAACCCAAAAGTGTGCAATGACCTTTTTCTGCAGCAAAATTTTGCTTTGGGCCTTAGGCTGCAAAACGTAGCCTGAAAGGTTGTTTGCTTGGAAGAAGTGCTTGAAAACATTTGCAGCCTTCATCAGGAGAGGGAAGCCCAGAAAAATAGAGTGGGGCAGCCTGAGTTACTCAGACGCCTGCAGATGCTTAGCAGATGTTTGGCTTGCCAGGTGAACAGGAGTTTGAGAGCAGAATTTCTTTCACCTGAGCTCCTACTTAATGTAATCATAGGCAGGTTTTAAAGGCTGTGGAGAGAAGAACAGTGTTGGATTGTTGCTGAGAGCTGGGTTGTGTGGAGGGAGCAGCCTTTGGAGAACAGGTAGGCAAGCTGGAGAAGGGAAGAAAAGGGAGGATGAATGATGAGAAAGCATTTGGTGCTGGTGTTGGATGCTCTTGATACTAGGGATGGAAGGAGCTGCCTGGGTTGTTGGTTCAGCCATGGTGTCATTTTTAGAAGATGGATTTTGGGTTCTGGGAGGCAGTAGAGTTACATCCTCCATTACTGCTCTTGTTTGTGGCTGGACTGGTCTGCTGCAGGTATTGAAATGTAGTGCTGTAGCATCATTTACTTTGCCTGTTTTCTTGAGCACTGAAGTGGGTATGTGAGAAGACACTGTCAGCATTGCTCGCTACCATGGGAAAGAAATTAAATTGTGTTGGGCAACCTTGTGTGTGAATGACTACATGTGGCTCACAAGCAGTGAAAAATGAGTGTCTGAAAGCCCACAAAAATGCAACTCTGTGATCTTGGCTGTGTTGTGTAAGTACTTCTCACTTCCATCATTTACTGTAAGATGAAGTGGTGAAATTTGGCTTAAAGGAGAAGTGATGTGAAACAGTCCGTGGTCTGATTGGAAAAAAACCAAAACTGATGAGA
Source organism: Todus mexicanus (assembly GCA_013389965.1). Lineage (NCBI taxonomy): Eukaryota > Metazoa > Chordata > Aves > Coraciiformes > Todidae > Todus > Todus mexicanus. The sequence goes on from WEIS01012566.1 coordinate 2,810, forward strand.
GGGCTGCTTTTCCTCTGTGGGGTGGAATTTATTTTGCACTGCACCCTGTAAAATTATCTTGTTCATACATAAAAGGTTTTGCTTTGCAAAACATCACCTTGTTGGTTTTCCCCCTGAAATTGTTGTTGTGACTGTCCAGATTGCTCCTGAGTTGGAGAAGCTGTGGGGTTCTGCCCTTGCTGTGCCCTTTTCCAGGGGTAGGGACTACGTACCAGAGGATAAACAGAGCATTTGAAGTTATTTTTACTTCACTTTTTGGATTGGACTGAATTCTTAGTTGGCTGTTCCTCTTTTAATGACAGGTGGTTTGTAGGGGATTAAATGTTAAAAACCTGTGTGGGAATCTGTGGGGATATCATAGATCTGTATTTGATGTTGAATTGAGTGTGTGAAATGACTTTTTCTCTTACTTCTGAAAAAGACTTTTGGGGCCAGTGAAAACGGAAACGAGTGTGAATGCCTTTGGGCTGGGACTGGAAGCAGGTGGATCCTCCATCAAAACCCCCCTTGGACAATCCTTTCTCTGATAAAGCCTATTTGGCCCAGGTCTAGGGCCTATTTTCTGACCCTAGTAATCAGGAACAGCAGTTCCAGAAGGTGCAGTGAGATGATGGAAAGGAGAGGGCTTCCCACCGAGGCCATCAGGATCTCCAGGCTACTGCAAACACAGGGCAATCTGTGCAGGACGCTGGGGTTTTCTATTAAAACCTGTGTCTGATACCCCCACATGAACATAGGGCAAATTGACAAAAAGCAGAAATAGCCACCCATCTGGTGGCTCTCCTCAAGCGTGCGTATGCACCCAGATGCAGTGGAGGTCATGCCACCCACAATAAGATAAGTACATGCAGAGCTCCTGTCCCTGGAGATGTCAGGGGTTTTTTTGCCTGTGCCAGAAACTGTGAGTGTTATCAGAAGCAGTGCAAAATGCAGAACGTGAGAGGAGAGAGTGCAGGGTAGGACCAAAGGTGTGTGCTGAAGGTGATCCGTCATCCCTAAGTGGTGAAAGACTCAATGTGCTGCTTTCACCTCCTATCTCAGCTGATGTGCTCAGGTTTCTTGGACCTGGTCCCCATTTCACATTCAGCAAAACAGAACGTATTTTGCAACATAATATGTTTAGGGGAGGAGGAAAAAAATATCTGTTGGTCCTTCCTTTCCAAGATGTTTGAGAGAGTCAATTTTTATCAGAAAAAAAAGCCAAACCCAACCTAAAACTCAAAACAGGAAACTCTTATCAGCTTGCCAGGAAGCTCTATTGCTTTGTGGAAGTGTTACCCTACGGTCATTGCTACTTTCAGTAGCTGTTTGTGAGTAATTTATGGCTTTAAGATGGGCGTCAATCTTCCATGCAAGCAGGGGAGAGGCCCTAAAGCTGGAAAGGGTAGTGGTAGGAGTGGAGGGTGGAGGGGAAATACCAAGGAACAGGATTTGTATTATCTTACTACATATATTTACAATGATAAGATTTTCATTGTCTTCTATGGTAAATTATGATCCTGTTTTTGTTCTGTATTTGGATCAGGAAACAACAAACTTATGTTTTCAAAAAATGCACAGGCTTAGTCTTCAGTGACTTATTCAGCAAAAGTAATTGAGGGACTTGGGATGATACGTAACTTCTTGGCAGGGGAGTTTCTGAATTATCGCCTTATGAAGTTCTCTGTACTTATGTTCCAAATGTGTGCAGGTGTTGCCGTGCAAAACCATATGTATATAAGTATGCACATGTAAAAAGCTATTAAAACTTGTCACAGGGGGTTGATTGGTCCTTTCTCATGCCCCAGTTTTGGTGCGCCCATCTCCAACATAGAGGCTTGGTCATGTCCAGAATTTCTTTAAAACCAGCATTTGTTCAAAGTGTCTTTGCATTAAAAAAGTGATATGTGATGTAGTAAAACATATCTGAATACTCAGTGTCCATATGCACTTTACATATAGAGATCAAGAGCTTTCAATTCGAATCTGCCAGGTAGTTGTGTTGAGCAGTGCTGGCTCTTCGTCCAGTATTTTCTTCTGTTTTGCTTTTTTGACCCCTGGTGTATCTGCTTGGGTGCTTTGTGGATTGCTGTCACCCTCATAGTCACCTAATGTTGTGGCAATCTTTCCAAGAGAGCTGTTCAATGTCCTGCGAGCTGTACCCGGCAGGCGCAATGCAAAGACGGAAGCGTGATGCTGCCGCCAGGTTATTGTGTTTGTCATATTGACTGCTGACTAAAGTGCTTATTTATCTTTTCATTTATGCTGGCAAATCTCTTTTTACTTAAAGATAAGAATTAAACTTTTGTCTGGAAAGCTGAGCTTCAGGGCCATGAAGGAAAAAGAATTTCTCTGTCTGTGTAACCCATGACCAGCTCTCTTAAAGGCAGTTTAGCAGCAGGGTCATGCAGAGGAGCTGGGATGATGTCCCAGTTAAGCTCACTGATTGCTACCAGTGATGCAGAGCACATTTCCATGGGCTCCTGGGCTCTGGCCTGGCATTTAGAAATAGACCATGGCATGAATGATGATTTTTGGGGAGCATTGCATTTCTCAGCATGGCTTGTGGTTCCTCTTGGCTGAAGGAATCCCTATGAAACCAACATCAGAGGGGTTAAAGATTTCCATCCTTCTATCCCGTAATGGGTAATGAGCGCGCTTTGAAACTCGCCTGTGCTTGTTGGCTTCAGGTCTGATAACCCTCTTGGAAACAGGTCTTTAAATGCAAAGATCAACTTTTTCTCACCTTGCAGTTTTCAACAATGGTCTTAAACCCGGAGCACTCTGTGCAAAGAAGTTCAGCACACCAGTGTTCAGTGCTTCTGGGAAATGGGGTTGTTCTGTGATTGCTTGAAGTCTTTGACTTGGCATAGCTGATACACAAGGGTACAGCATAATAACTGCACTCATGTGTGAGCCCATTCTTCTCTTTTAATATGCACTTATCTTTCTAATAGGGCATTTGAAGATATTTGCCTAAATCCCAGTAAACAGTGGCCTTTTTCTCTCCTTGGACTACATTTCGTGTTTGCACTTGCACTTTGTTAGGAAGTAAAGAGCTATTTGCTAGGGCTGTAAAAAAATCACTCTTCCTCTCCTTGTACTTTATCTCCTCTTCCTGGGCAGAAGTCAAGAGCCTCATTCTTCCTCCCTCCCCTTCCCTCTTGGCTATACAATTGAATATGAATGATCCAAGGGGTATAATATGCCAGGTATTTTGCACACTCATCTCTGGGAAGCTGATAACAGCAGCCTGCCTCTCTTGGGAATGGCCTCTTGGCCTGCTCTCTCTTGCTGGAGTCAGCAGTTGCTTGCGGGGCTGGGAGGTGCTTGTCTCTCTCACCCCTCTGGCAGCGGACTTTGGGGCAGGCGATGAGGTTGCATCTGCTACTTTGAAATGCCTCAAGAGTAATTACTGCTATAAGCTCATTGTCAAGTCTGGCAGCTTAATTGCAAACCTTCAAACAGGTTAGTGGGGTCCTTGAAAGGTATTTTTCTCTTCAAGAGGGGGGTAAAAAATGGGCTGTGAACAGGTCTGACCAGCCCCTGGAGATGTTTGAAAGCCAGGTCTGGACATTCTCTTTCCCCAGGAGTTTCCAAGTACTTAAGGTGAGCCCACCAGCCCTGGGTCATCTTGACTTTGGCAGCTTTTCTAACTGACATTTACATCTGCAGCGAGAAGCTGGATGAGTAAATACCCTTCTGGGGAAGGGGAAGGGCTGCAGCTGGCGCGTGCCTCTCGGGCTGTGACAGTGTCCCGCAGCTCTCGGCAGGACCGCGCCAGCTTTTGTTCGTAACTGTCCTCCTGAAAGGAAGCGGTGAAAGGCGGCCAGGCTGCCTTTATTTCTGTGAAATGAAGTGAGTGAGGCAAACCATCGGAAGCAGATCATTAGAAATATTTGTGACCTCATGTGATCCCTACAGGGCCGGGATAGAGGCAGCTGGAAAAGGCAAGATGTCCTCATTTGTCACTTTAGCAGTTTGTCATCTCCTGCTCTGCAGCGCTTGTTTCACTCCCCTTTGGAGAAGACATCCATGTTTCCTGCTGGGTGGAGGGTAGAGGCTCTGGGATGGCTGGACAGACCCTCCATGGAGGCACAGCATGCTCTGCATGCATCAGCCTTCCCTTGTTGTATGGATAGAGCACCTCAGCCAACTTCCAGATGCTTCTCCGTGTCCTCTGGTCCCACTTCTGAACCCCTGGGGCTCCCTTTGTGCCTTTGGCAGCTTCTCTTGAGGGCTGGGCAGCCACCTCTTGTGTGCTGCTTTGGGACCTGACATGGACTGGCTTTCTCCAGGTGGCTACAAGACAAGGTCCATCACTCTCACCCATCACAGAAGCTCTTTGAGATGTCAGGACAAGCACTTTTCTTCCCCTCCTCCCACTGTGCAGGTTGGATTGAGATCTGTACTTCCTCAAAGCCCTAGTGGGAGGGGAAGAAGGACAGAGGGTGGCCTTGAGAAGAGGAATCACTGAGAAACCACAAACAAAGCCCGTAACTGCTCCTTCCAGGTTCTCATGAGATGTGAAACTCTGACCTTGGGTCTACTGAAATGCTGTGAAGGTTGAGATGATGTGGTGCTTCTTGGGTTTCACTGAGCTGTGTAGAGGATGAAGGCGGAGGGAAGAGCTGTTCAAGCCTCGCCTTTATTGCTTCACAGGCACGGTCTCTGCAGTTCTGCTGAAGTGCTGCACCTGAGGCTTGGCAGTCTCCTCCCCAGCATCCCCTCTCAGACATGGGGAATGTAGTTTGCGATGCAGGGAAAATAGGCAAAGAGCTGGAGTAATGGAATCAGCAGAGCTTAAAGCAAAGTGCTGCTGCCAAACCGCACTGCCTTGTCAGTCACCATTCCTGAGAAGGGGGAAAAAACCCCATCGAAACCACCACCATCATAAAGGTCACATGGTTGTGCAGACAGCTTCGAGACCATCAGTGGTCCATGGGCTATGATTTGGTTACTATGAGCCTGAATGTTTACAAGGCATTCAACCACTTTTGTTGCATAGCATTGCTGTACTCGATGGCTACAGATGGTGAGGCAAAGCACATGCTGTCAAGAGCTGATTGCTGGTTATAATATGTCCCATCTGCCTCAGGCTGGAGCAGGTTTGAACCAGAGATTAAAAACTAGGTCCCAGCCTATCATCAGTACTTGCCCATGGTAGGCTTTTTGATTAAGGCTCCCTGCGAGACCTGGGGTTGACATTTGCTGCTTGTATAACTCCTGTTCTGTAATGATTTCTGCCCACTCCTGTGTGTGTGTGTGTGAGACATCTCTGAGCAGTACAACTATTCTCAATTGCTCTTTCAGTTGTTGGATTATCTGTTGCCCCTGAGAAGCTTATTAAGCTCTAGGCCAATGTTAAATGGCAACCACTAGATCCTCTCCTTTCCTCTTTTTGCCTTTCAAAGCTATTCAGCTTCAGAATGAAGAGTCAAGTCTTGCATGGCTTGGAAAGAAGAAGGGATTTAAGTGTGTTTTGCCAATGTATGTTAGCGTCTGCTGGTGGGACTCTGGGAAGTATGTTACCATTTCTCTTTAGTTTGCAAGCTGTGGCTTCTTGGCAGAGAGGATGGTCATTGGTCTGTTTTTATCCCTTTGGCAGGATGAGTCATTGAAGATGATACTAATTAGAGAACTAATCTTCCTTGGCGGCAAATGGTGCAAGCTCCCTAGTTTGCCAACGATTTGCTCCATGCTGGAACTGGATTGATGGGTGCTGGTTAGCTGTTGGGGATGCTTAAGCTGCTTATTACATTTCTGTCTATATAGAGGAATTAAAACTTCTGACTGGCATATGAAGGAACTTCACTGAGGGATTGGGTCCTTCCCTCCTAATCAGGGAGCAATTCTGCTTTTGCGAATCTAACATCCCTGTTAGCTGACAGCTGGGACTCCAGCTCTGCAGTTATGGTAGATGCCTGTGCTGTGTGACATGTAAGCTTTAAAGGGTTGATAATTCCCCCTTGTATGTTTTGTGAATGGCTTAAACATGACAGGCAGACAGGCAGTGTTACTTTGATGGCTTTCCACTGTCTTTAGCAGAAAAAGCTGCTGAAACTGTGCCTAACAGTTGGAGGAGGTAAGAGAAGTGGCCAGTGAGCTTTCTCCGGGAGCTGCGGTTCCTCCTGGCCTCCCTGCAGCCGTTGCCTTATAAGGAGCTTCTGTGATTCTCTTCTTGGTGGTAAATGCGTAGGGTGGTAGACTGAGTGGTGGGTAAAAACTATTTAGAGTTTTTAGTTGACATTTGCTTGAAGCGATCTTGTGAGGTGTAAAGAGGAATTCCACGCCCATGCCCTTCATTTGTCTGTACAACAGGACAGGCAAGGAGGACGATATGATCCCAAGGTCTATAAATATCTCCCACATCTATGTGTTCAGAGGACATTAATGCAGCCTTTGCTGACACTTGTTTACAGGACACGTAACTAGCTGGAGAAGAGCCCATTTTAAACCTAGCAACTTGTGCAGTGTTTGACGTGTTCCTGACCAGAGAAGGGATCAGTGGAATGCGCACGCTCTGGAGAACACGTGCAGTACTTGCCAGGCATTTCTCTCCCTTCAGGCAGAGAAGCGCGTTCATCCTGCTTTAAACACTGGCTTTGTTACTCTATCTGTAGTGCCTAAAGGAGCTGGAAAGCTACACAGTGATTGACTTGCCTGCGCTAGCCTTGAACTTTTCAGCGTGTTGAGTTTCCAAACAAAGCCTTGTTCCCCCTACCCTTGCACAGATTGGGAAGAGGAGGGAAACCCTCATAAGCGCAAGGAAGGAAAGCCTAGAAGAAAATAGCTGCTGTATTGTGAAAACTCTCCCAAAATAACTTGGATGTTATAGTCAAGCTGTGCCTCTGGAATAACTCAATGCTGTTCTCCATGCATGTTTCCAAACGCTCATCTGTCAAGCTTTAAAGGACTTGAGGACTTCTGAATGTAGGAAGGGGTTAAACAGTCTGTCATGTCCTGTGATTTGCCAAAGCCTAGAATGTGGAGTCGCCTAATCCCTCTTCCTACAGCATGTCCCTATAATAAGAGAAACATTGAGATGAACAATAGCAGAGGAGGAAGCTATCAGTGATGCAAGCGGTGTAGCATGTTCTGAGGTGAATTGTGGAGAGGCTTGTTCCCAGTTCTTTGTAGGAACACTGTCGCTCTTTGTAAGGTCAAATGGCCCATGACTCTGTGTTCCCCAACCGAAGGGTGTTGTCATGTGGACAAAGCATTAAGGCATAATAAGGAGAGCAAGTTAAAAGAACAATTTCCAGACCTAAATCTGAATTTCTTTGTTGTGTGAAGTTTATGTTGGAACTCAAGATGATGGAAAAAATTATTCTAACCTTTTCTGCTTGATTAAAAATCCATCTGAATTCCAGCTTGCTGGCTGAATTCCAGCTCACAGAAGTAATTGCCTTTTGCTAAACTACACACCTCCTGTGAAATCTTATTCGGGGAACTTGGTGTAATTACTATCCTTCCCGTCAAATAAGTAGCTCTGTAATGCTGTTGATCCAATCTGCCTGTCATGTTCCACAGCAGAGAACTTAATTTTCCAAACCCCCGTATATTAGCCTGTACAGCATGTAGGACAGATTTTTCTTCTCTATATCCTTCCCAGAAAGGAACAGAAAGAGAAGACCAAATGTAGTTCCTACTTGGAGAAAGGACCTTTGTGTTTTTCTGACCTTGTGGGCGTTCTTCTGTCTAAGGATGGGTAGAGAAGATCAGAGAGGCAAGTGATACTGGTATATTCATGTGACAGAACCCCCCTACACACACACAGCAGCAAATGAATAGGTTCCTCTGTATAAGTTCCTGGGGAAACCTTGTTCAGTAACTGAAGAACTGCTCTTGGAAAAAAGGAAGCGCTGTTGAACACAGATAAATGCCTTTGGGAGTGTGGCTCCAAGAACTGACAAGAACATGGGCAAGCTGCAGGGCTCTGTGCACAACCTGAAGTCCTGGTGGGCTTGGGAAATTGCATCCTTGCCATAGATGTGAGAAAAATGACAGGTGGCTGGGATGGCCCAAATAGTCACAGCTCTGAAGGGAAAAGAGAAAAATGAGGTGTGGGTGTGTGTGCAGCTGCTGTCTGTGGGAAAGGGATGGAGAAACAAGCATCTTCTCATGGCTGTACGGGAGAGGCAGGATTGCATGGACTGAACTTGAGGCACTTGAGGTTTGGTGTTTGGGTTTGCTTTTTAGTTTCCTCAATTAAGCCAATTTTAATTTCCCGATTTAAGCAAAAGTGAAATGTGCTGGATAAACCTGTGTGAGTAAGTAGGACTATTTGCAAAGTGCTTCTCTGGAAACAGGCTCTTCAGTTGCTGTCGTGCTCCCTCTCTGTAACAGGGTTGCTTTGTGCCCTGCCGTGGTGCTGAACCACAGTGCCATCATGTTAAGTAACTGCTGGTTTGTCACTAAAATGCTTGTGTTGTGGTTTTGTTTTTTTTTCCACCCTAGCATGACCAGGGAAGTTATGCTCTGACAGCGTGAGTGGTTTCTGAGCGGGTGTTGTAAGAACACTCCCACACCACAGCACTGTGGTGGCGGCGTTTGTGCACCTGACCTGTGCTGGCAGAGCTCTTTGTGCCGCTGTCCCACTGGCACTTGAGTGAATCCCGCTGACGCATCCCAGAGAGGCTGGCACGGGCACGTAAGGAGCAGGAGGCTCTGTGGAGCGGAGGCAGGAGCTGCGGCATGTGCTGCAGTGTTAGCATGCTCTAGCCATGGTGTGGGGGTGACTGCTGCTACCGGGGACACAGAACACCTCCTGCTGCTTCCTGTTTAACAGCAAGCTGGCTTTTGAGATGGCTGAAGTACAACTGCTGTCAGCGTAACAAAAACTGATCGACTGCGTGCTTTAACAGGCTGGAGATATTTGGTTTGTGAACTCTTATGCTCAATCAGGCACTAAGAGTTGTGTCCTGAAAGCTGTTTGATACCTATTACAATGAATTTCTGGCATACCTGAGCACCTTGCTGGTGTATACTGGAGAAAGACTAATAGACCTCACCTTCTCCCATTCCGTTTGACAGAACCAGTAATCATCTGCTCTTTGTGTTAAATTTCAGCATGACACAGTTGGCCCAAGCAACTTGCTGTGCGTGGCCACTAGAAAATCATGATCACGTAGAGGCAGGGCTGATTCAGGGTGCTCCGTTCAGCTTCAACTTTGGCCCCCAACCTGGAGTCAGATGGATGCAAATTCCACAGAAAGACCAGGACGGCATTAGCTCGTGTGCACAGTGCACTGATGGTTACTGGGGGTTACTGGGTAGTTGAACTGAAGTGACATAGCCTGCTGACTTGTCTCAAAATGTGCATTTACTGCTCTTGCTCTCCACCCTATGATTTCCTCTCCCCTCTCTCTCATCCTGTGCAAATGCTAAATGCAAACTCTGCCAACAATTCTTGCTCACACCCTTTGAGTACCGCCCCAGCACTATCCTAACTGCTCCCATGTCTTATTCAGTACATTTCCCTGCCCCATTTTGGGATAACGATCACTGTAAAGAACATGTACAGAAACTTCTGCTTTCTTTGCTCTAAGATTAGAGCCAGCAAGATTTAACACTAAGGTTTCTTGTGTCCTTTCCAGACTTCAATGAATCTGCAGCATTCTCATCTGTGACTGGCAGGAGGAAAGTCTTTCAATACACTCCTTTTCCTAATGAAGTATTTATTTGGTTGTTACCTCTCCCCTGTTAAACAAGGTGAATCGTGGGTATGATTCCACTTGCTTCAGTGAGTATTGAGGTTGTGATGAGACTGCCAGAAAAGAAAGGTGATACTGCAGTTGCTGACCAGCTATGCACACCTGAGTCTGGTAGGGTTGATCTGTACTTGCACGTCTGCCACTGTGCTAAGGAAAATTTCCTCGTTCTGCTGCATGTAGAAACAAGCTTTTTCCCTTTACAGCTGCATTTCATATTGATATGTAAAGAAATACACAGATCTGGCCTTTCTTTTTTAATAATGTTTTAGGACCAGGGTACAAAAAAGGTTAACGCATTAACTTTTAAGACAAGTGATAAATGTACTGCAATAAGCACATCCTACATACACAGAATATATTTCTCTATATAATATGAACACAGAGATAGAAAATAAGTTATACTTGTCTTTGTTTTTCATCACAGTAGGAGCTCAGCTTATATAAAGTGACAACAGGAATCGGAACAACACGCTGCTCCAAAGCAACAACAAGAGTGCCTGCGTGTGTGTGTTTGGGAAACAAAATAGGAAATCAAGAGATTTCTACCGAAATCAGGTCTTGAAAACAAAAATTTCGTGGAGTGTGAAAGAGGGGAGGAAGGTCTCTTGGCCCAGGGTTAAGATTCTGGAGGGGACCAAGTGTTACTGCGCGGTGAGGAGGGTGAGTGAAGGCTGTCAACATCTCAGCTACATTTGTGGGGTGCAGGCAGCAGAGCAAGCTCTGCCCCCTGCCACACCATGTTCTCTGACAGACCATCTACCTGACAGTGCAGAGTTCTTGTCTTTACAGTAAGAATGGGACCTAGTAGCTTTTACTGTGCACAATGAGAGTAAACACATCACGGGAATGATGAACACCACCACTGTTCAAAGAGAAAACACTCTCCGCTGGCTCTGAAATATTCAGTGCGCCTGGGAGTAGTGTTCTGCCCCTCCAGCCCACCTGATGTCTGCCTCTAGTGCACTCTCCTTCTGTTTCCCTTCGGGGGTGGCTCTCTTGGCCATGCCTGCAGAACAAATCTTCCCCGGGGACTGAGTAGGAGGTAGAGGTGATTGGGAATTCTTAGTGCTTGTCCCACAGCAAACAATGAGGAACTCCAGCTGCCCGGTTCAGAGCTGTTTCAGATTTATTTTTTTATTATTATTTTTCTTCAAGAACAGGGAAACACTTGTAAAATTTCAATCTAACAGTGAATCAACATTCCTAACATTCTTAACTCTGGGGTTTAGTATCTAGTATTTTAGTGTGGGCTTATGTTAACTAGGGAGTGCTCTTTAAGGTTGGCCAATGACTTGGAGACCTTATGGTTTCTTCTTCACTACCAAGATCTCAGTCTCCTGAAGTTTGTGAGACCCCTTGAACAGCAAAAGGTGCAGCCAAAGCTCAGGAGTGATACTGGCAGTTAGCAGATTTCTATTAGTGCCTACTCCACTCTCAAAAAATGCATCCCACTTCAGTGTTGTTCTTCTACTCCTGCTTATGAGATTCTCCTGGTCTCAACATCTGCTCTTTACCTTCATATTTACAGAGAAAGCAGGGATGTAACACTGGAAGAGTTAATTGCATATTATCATGAAGGAGAATTGGACTTTTTTGTTCTGCTTTAGGGTTTTTTTCTTCATACAGCAAAATACGTATAAATCCAAAGGTGATCTCACATCTAAAGGTATAATTTAAGTAAACATGTTTTTCTAGATCTTTTTTCCCCCTTCTCCTTCCCCCTCGCCTGTAACCTTCCATTCACTCTGTTATTTTCCTTTTGGATGGAGGGAGGAGATGGGAAGGAAGCTCA